>LNAC01000730.1:637651-682710 GCA_002007465.1 Ailurus styani
GGGGGGCTATCCCTCTGTCCAAAGTCGCCAGGTGGCTCAGGGTCTAGGCCTCCAGGGTCTCCCATCTTCTGTGTCATCACACAGTTCATGATGTATTCTTTTCTGAGACTGAACGATCTCCCCGAAGATGGACTTTTCTGTCCTCTCTAACACAAAGCTGCTTTCAGATTTATGCCAGTTCCTTCCTATAAGGGAAGGCTGCTTATTCAAAATGTGGGATGCATATGGACAACCGTCTGCTGACTTTCCTCTCGCCTCCGTAAACTAACTTGAGAACACTCTATAAAACAGGACTTCATGCGTTGGTGGCCACCGGCTGGTTGGCTGGTGGGCTGGCTGGGGCACAGCCTACAGTGGTCATAGAGTGGCATCCTGCAGAGCAGTGTGAGGGATCCCTGAGGGGCGGGGGAGTGGCACAGTGGAAACGGAGAAAAAGGAGGAATAGAGAAAATGCATTGGAGCACATCTGTATCCCCCATCCCCGAAGTCACATTCACATTAGATTCTGTGTGAGCGACACCTCCAGAGCCTCACTCCACAGACTTCGTGATTGGTGCTTGCTGGAGTTGTACAGCTATGTGGCCCCAGGGTCAGATCAAGTTGGTTTTAGTTTCTTTGCTGTGATGCCATTTGGCACACAGGCTTTGACTCTTCTTGCCTCCGTGAGACAAGAATGCATTTGTTTGGACAGTTATTATTAGTACCTGCTAAGTGCCAGGGACCATACCAGCCGCTGGGGGACCCAGAGATGAGTAAAATCTGGTCTCTGCTCCCAAAGAACTCTTGGCCTTATGGGGTGTAAGGCAGGTCAGCAAGCAGAGCACAAGACACCAACTACTGTCAGAACACTGAAACATTGTCCTGCAGCAAGTGATGACTGTGACAGCGAGGCTCAGGGTGCCCAAGGCCCCCAGAGAAGTGCTTAGGGAAAGATGGACGGGCCTCCAAAGAATTGAAATCCGCTGCTGCTGCTAAGGCAGAGCTGGGGCAGGGGTGAGGGGTGGTGGGTGGGTGAGTTTATTTGGTGAAGGAGCAAGCTGGCTAGATCTTGGTGAGAGGGCAGAGGAAGAGGGACAGGAACGATCCAGCAAGATGGAAAGAGGCTGCCCATGGGGGTCAAAGGGCCAGCAGCATTCCCGGGGGCAGGGTGACCTCGGGACATTTGAGGAATGCGGATGCCTGCTGTCTGATTCTGAAGTTGCTTGTCAGTTAGGACTCCTGCACTCAGGAATGACTCATGTGACCGAGACAGATAAGCTCAAAGAAGGGGCTGGGTTCGTGAGTTCGTCTTCATGGCAGTGACTGTTACAGCCTGCATGGAAACAGACACGGATGTGGACAGTTGTAAGCTTTAAGCTAGTGCAAGAGAGCTCCCAAGTAATCATTGGCTATAAAGGGGACACAGGAGCTTGCCATACAATTACAGAGGAGGCCATGCTGGGCGAGAAAGAAGAACGAGGGCAGGCCCCTGACCTAGTCTCTTCTCTACAGCATGAATGCGTTCTTGATTTGGATCTCCCAGACACTGAGCTTGAAGCAAGGAATTGAGGGCAATTCATTTGGGAGGTGCAAGAACACTGGGAGGGAGGTGGAGCAGGGATAGACCTGTGGAGGCAGCTAATGAAGAGGGTGCTGGTAAACCAGATGCCACATTAGGCACTGAAGTTTAATTGGACAACCCTGGGAAACAGTGCAAAACACAAACCTCAGGGCTGAGGGAGCTGGGGGATTGATACACCCTCCCAAGGAGTCAGTGGTTAAGCTTTCTGGGAGGACGCCTTTCCCAGGACTTCTGTCCCGTAATGTGCTTGTCCAGAGCAACCGACCTGGTTCTGGAAAAATGAACTCGGGCACAGAGACATAGCAGCTGGCAAGTGGAAGTGCGGTCGAGCACCCCGATAGGGACAACACATCTGTGAGGTTTACCAGCACCTGCTGGAGATGCCCCCAGTGCTGGAAGCATTTGCAACTTAAGCACCTCATTTTCTAGGCTTCCAGAAGTTGTAAGTTAGCCTAACGGAACTTTGCCAAGGTTCTAGCTTGAGCACTAGAGGTGTGCATTTCATAGTCTTACAGGAGAGGGGCAAGGCAAGTATTGTAAGTGGGACAATGGAGTCAGGTATGGGACAGGGGGAAGCAGTGAAGACTGTGGAGAAAGGGAGTCTCATTCCAGAGAGAGCAGCCAGCTCCCTGCAGCAGTCAGTGGTTACCAGGTGGAAGTGGGGCCTGGTGCTGTCAGACTTCTATTTTTCTTTTTTTTTTTTAATTTTATTTTTATTCTTTGCCCAAGGGGTACAGGTCTGTGAATCATCAGGCTTACATCTTTCACAGCATTCGCCAAAGCACAAACCCTCCCCAATGTCCATAACCCATCCACCCTATCCCTACCCTCCCACCCCCCAGTAACCCTCAGTTTGTTTTGTGAGATTAGGAGTCTCTTATGGTTTGTNTCGTTTCTTTTGATAGCTGCATAATATTCCATTGTATATATATACCACATCTTCTTTATCCATTCATCTGTTGATGGACATCTAGGTTCTTTCCATAGTTTGGCTATTGTGGACATTGCTGCTATAAACATTCGGGTGCACGTGCCCCTGAGGATCACTACCTTTGTGTCTTTAGGATAAATACCCAGTAGTGCGATTGCTGGGTCGTAGGGTAGCTCCATTTTCAACTTTTTGAGGAATCTCCATACTGTTTTCCAGAGTGGCTGCACCAGCTTGCATTTCCATCAACAGTGTAGGAGGGTTCCCCTTTCTCCGCAACCTCGCCAACATCTGTCGTTTCCTGACTTGTTGATTTTAGCCATTCTGACTGGTATAATGTGGTATCTCGCTGTGGTTTTGATTTGTATTTCTCTGATGCCGAGTGGTGTTGAGCACTTTCTCATGTGTCTGTTGGCCATTTGGATGTCTTCTTTGGAGAAATCAGACTTCTATTTTTCAACAAAAGCCAGAAATTCGCATTTTTATGTGAAATCGCATAACTTTGGCAGCTAATTAAAGTGGTCTCTGAACATTGTTTGGGCCAAACACACATGTCCCACTGACTACATCCAACCTGTAGGGCACCAATTTGTGACCTCCAGCTTTGCTGTCTTCCATATGCTATAGGTCCAATCTCCTGCCTGCCCGTTTGTCACACAGATCTGCATTTGTGGTTGTACTGAGCGTGTCTGCAGGCTCGACTGCATTTCACACCCACCTCTGGGTGGCAGAGAAGCTAGCCAAAGAAATTGAAGTTTGGGGGTATGGATACACATAGTATATAGCACTTTTAAAGCCAATGATGTTTTGAAAACTTTTCCCAAGCTGGAATATTTGTACTTTGCAGCAATTGCAAGAAGCAGCTAAATGTTTCAGAAGTTCTTAGAAGTTACATAGCAAGTAGCCAAGGTGGAGTAGAGGGAAAGTGACGTTCTCACCACCTTCAGATGCAGATGCAGAAACTCAGCTCTGTTTCTTGCAGCTCATGTGACCTTGAGCCAGGGGCCGTCTCTCTGTGCCTCACTTTCTTTCTAAAATGAGATGGGCTGAGGATTAAGTGGGGCCCTAGGCCAACTATTTGTATGTGTAGCTTCCATGGTAGCCCCCCTACACACAAGCATAAACTTTGCAATTCGTTCATTTACTCAGAAGGTATATATTGTCACCTACTTCAGACCAACATTACATGCTGGGGGCGGGGAGGGAGAAAAACAAGAATACAAGACAAAGCACATAAGTCAGAGGGTGTTAACTCTTCCTTTTTAAACTGAAAATCAAGACTTGTATTTTAACAAAGGGATTGCATGAGCATGTGCATACAGACATGTGCCCTCATAATGTCAAAAAATAGAGCTTGTGTTAAACCGAACATATTTTGGGTGCCTGGGTGGCTCAGTCGGTTAAGTATCTGCCTTTGGCTCAGGTCATTATCCCAGGACCCTGGGATCGAGTCCCGAATCAGGCTCCCTGCTCAGTGGGGAGTCTCTTGCTCTGCCTGCCACACCCCCTGCTTGTGCTCTCTCTCTCTCTAATACAGAAATGTTAAAAAAATAAACTGAATATATTTTTATGTTTAATTAGTAGCCTTTATTTAAAAAGATAAAATTACATGAAAAGTAATGAAAAACTTGGTGAATAAAATGAGTGCTGGGTGTTCTACATAAGTGATGAATCATTAAATTCTACTCCAGAAACTAATATACACTGTATGTTAACTAGAATTAATAAAAAGAACAAACAAACTTGGTAAATATATATCAGCTAAGTAAATCAGCTAGCTTTGGTGGCTGCTGTTTGTTTGCTTATAATAATGCCTATTGATTTTTTTCTTTTTTTTTTTTTTTTCATTTACTTACTATTTGCTGAAGTATGGGTTTGGTTTGGGGATGTTGACTTTTTAAAATCCAAGATATAGGGCGCCTGGGTGGCTCAGTGGGTTAAAGCCTCTGCTTTCGGCTCAGGTCATGATCCCAGGGTCCTGGGATCGAGGCCCGCATCGGGCTCTCTGCTCCGCAGGGAGCCTGCCTCCTCCTCTCTCTCTGCCTGCCTCTCTGCCTACTTGTGATCTCTCTCTGTTGAATAAATAAATAAAATCTTTAAAAAAAAAAATAAATAAAATAAAATAAAAAAAAATAAAATCCAAGATATATAACAGCTCAAATTTGTGATATGTGTAATGAATAATACCAGAGTTTAGAGAATGAGGAAGATAATGCACTCCCTAAACAATACAAGTCTTAGGACCTGAGTCTTGCAGTTGCGCAGGGAGAGGACCGAACTAAAGGTCTGCAGGCCCCGTGAATCCTGGTAGGGGAAATCCAAGATTTTTATCAGATAGACAGTGATGGGTCATCTGTGTACTTCACTGAGGATATGGACTGAGGAAATAGAAGAAAGGACAGAAGCTGGTGACATACAGGAGGAAGAGCCAAGAAAGACCAAATAGGCCAGGGAAGCCAGGAGGTGAGATTCAGTCTTGGGATTGCCAGAAGGAAAGAGAACAGTAAGGGAGCAGGGGGAGGACATGGACCCAGCAGGGAAAACAGAAAACTACCACTTAGAATACATGTTAGAGCTTTCTGCACTTTTAGGTTCCTAAGAAATGTAGTTTGTGCTCAGCCCCAGTTGGTTGTAAGTCACTGAATCCGGCTGACGTGTTGTTGTGTCACCATCTATCCTCCCTGACAGACAAAGATGGAGGGGTGCGTCCCGTGTCCTTCTGTCTCCTCCCGTGAAAAAGCCCAGTGTGGGAAGCCTGATAATGTCCATTAGAAGTTGCGTGAAGGAAAGTTTAGTTTTACTCTTTCTGTAGAATGCTTTGAATTCCAAAGGAAACTTGGCCTCCAAGTTGGCTTTGGGGGCAGAAAAGCACCAGGTCAGCTTTTGCGGCCTTCTATGGCTTATTCTTTAGGACAAAATGCATGGAAGGCTTATAAGTTCGTTTTTCTTACGAAGGGATCCTTCCAGTTTATATCTACTTTTACCCTAGAAAGGCAGTCTGTTTCTCTCAAGGGATTCTCTCTCTCCACACTTCCAAGGCAAGCCACTCAAGATGGCACCAGGGGATAAAAATGACCCCTTGTCTAACCCGGAGAGAGAGGGGAAGATTAGACACTTCCGTGTTTATGTACCTTTATATTTGTGGCCGTGCCCTGGCCTGTTCTCAGACAGAATTCTCCACACAGAAACTGCATCCGTACATAGGAACAAAACAAGATGTGTTCTGTGGGGCTGGGAAGGCCCGCACTGTGTCAGGCAGGGTTTGCAAGCAGGAGTGTGTGCACCTCACCCACTGGTGTTGGCATGTAAGCAGATTTCAAACCGCCTGCCTTCACTCTGCCACTGCTCTCATTCGTGGCAGGAACTGATTTTCATTGTGTTCTGCTTTCTCCAGTGTCTCTCATCAAGTTAATAGTAGCCCGGAGTCAAATGCAACCCTTAGATGTTTATAGTCATCTTGGCTGGGCCATTAAGATGATGAATGAACTTGCCTCTTGCCCTTGTAAGGGAGCCCTGAGGGTGGATATTGATACTCAAAAAATAATAAGTCTTTTCCGCCCCTTTTCTGTTTTTAATCCAGTGCCCCAAGCCCCCTGGTGACTTTACCTTGAACTTCCTGCATAATGCCAGGCAGAAAAACCTCACCTGGCTCCAAGCCCATCTGAGGCTCTGACACAGCGGCAAGCTCGCTTGCTCTCTCTCCCCTTGTTGGACTTCCCCGTCCTGCGTGTCAAAGATCAATCCCAAGTTCCCTAGAGCCTTTCCGGTTTCTGAGCTCTTTGTGCCCGTGCTGGCCTTCCTCCTGGAGTGGACAATAGTGGGTGGTAAGGTGCAGGTCCCCCAAGGCCAGGTTCATAAATCCTCACCTGAATTACCTGTGGCCATGCTCTTACCACTGTCTGGCCTTGCAGTCAGATTCTAACCCCTAGTGAAGCTGTGCCCCAGAAGCAGGCTGGGCCCTTCCTGCGGTGGTGGGCAGTGTGGAGGTGGTAGAGAAGCCCAGATGTCCACTTCCAATCACAACGTGGCTTCAGTGTTCCACGGTGGGGCTCAGTTTTCATATATATGAAAAGCTTCACTTGTGTATTCACTGTCTTTGGAAGGAAGGCTACATTTTGCTTTAGAAATGTCAACAGAGCTGTAGCTACAACAAGGATCAATTAAGAAGGACGTTTCCCAGAGCTGCAGGATTTGGGTAAATCTATTTGGTTGGGGGAGGGGAGGTTCATTTAGAAAACATGTGTTCAACCTCTGGACTTTTTTTTTTTCTAATGAACTGCAAAACAGCAATTTAATAATTTCCTTTTTTAAGGGGAAAGTGGAGTCTTGGATTTTAAATCTTTTTCATAAAGCAGCACAACACCTCTTAAAAGGAAAGCCATGAAAGTTGCCTGCTAAGCCAAGGCAAACAAAAGAAAGCAAAAAAGATCAAGGAGAACATGGGTGTCTCAGGCTAGGTTTCCCTGAAGCTGATGAGGAGGGAGCGGGGAAGCAGGACAGGGCAGGGCGTGATCTCAGGCCCAGTGCTGCGGAGGGTGGCCTCGGCCTCTTCCTCCAGGGGAACTCTGAAGGGGGAGTCACCCCTCAGCAAGGTCCATCTCAAGGTCAGGAAGCTGGGCTTTCGGTCCCGCATAGCACCAGTCATTGGTTAAGGGCCACCTACCGAGGAATAAAAGTCCCAGTGCTTTCTGCCCTCTGAGGGTGAGGTATGGACATGGTGGCCTACCAGGCTGAGGGCAGACCTCTCAAGAAGACCCACAGGTGCTGGCTCGTGGAAGAAGACACATGCCGGGGCCGGAAGGCGGGCATCTAGATGGGGTCCCAGGGGATCTGGTGGAACCCTAAAAGTGTTGGTGACAGTAGGGTTGCCGTCTACTGACGTTGGGTTCTGAGGCTGTGTCATAAGCATATTGACAAAGATGCAGCTCTGAGGCGTGTGTGTGTGACATTCTCAGGTGATAGGGTCAGTGGCACACAGGATATTTCTGCTCGCATCAGGATTAGGGGGCCAGCAAATGGAGATGCTCTGGGAATTTAATGGAGACTATGAATGCATAGCCACATCCTGTGACGATCCAGCTTTCCAGAACCGGCATTCCATCCCTTTGAGGCCAGACCCACGAAGCAGCCTTGCTGCTTCATGACCACCACTGGCCTTGTTCTTATCCAGGCACCTGAGTGCAACTGGCCAGCCTGTCCCCTTCCCTAAGCACGTGGATTAAACAACTAATTTTAAAAATAGTTAGGAATGTGTTTGGCTGCAGGTAACAGGAAGGCCAGCTAGTAACAGCTGATCCTATGGGATTTTGATTTTTCTTTTATAATAATAATAATAAATCTAGAAATGGACAGGCCAGGACTGGTAGGCAACTGTGTGACACCATCAGGAAACCTAGTTCTTGGGGTGCCTGTCTGGCTCAGTTGGTAAAGCAACTGTCTTCGGCTCAGTTCATGATCCCGGGGTCCTGGGATTGAGCCCTGCATTGGAAAAAAAAAAAAAAAGGAACCCTCATTTTTTGGTCCTTGCACTCAGTCTTTCTTCACACCTGTTGTTTCTTGGTTTCCCCCGTCCAGCTCTACAGCTATGTTCCAGGCAGTAAGAAGAGGAGAGATAACAGCCCTGCCCCCTTTTATTTATTTTTTATTTCAAATCCAGTATAGTTAACATACAGTGTTGTATTAGTTTCAGGTATACAATATAGTGATTCAAAAATTTTATACTCAGGGGCACCTGGGTGGCTCAGTGGGTTAAGCCTCTGCCTTCGGCTCAGGTCATGATCTCGGGGTCCTGGGATGGAGCCCCGCATCAGGCTCCCTGCTCAGCGGGGAGCCTGCTTCCTCCTCTCCACCTACTTGTGATCTCTCTCCCTCTCTGTGTCAAATAAATAAATAAAAATCTTTAAAAAAAATTCTATACTCAGTGCTCCTCACCTACTTCACCATTCCCCCACTCACCTCCCCTCTGATTACCATCAGTTTCTTCTCTATAGTTAAGAGTCTGTTGTTTGGTCTGCTCCCCCACCCCCACCTTTTTAAAAATTCATTCAATTTATGTCTTAAATTCCACATATGAGTGAAATCATTTGATATTTGTCTTTCTCTGACTCACTTATTTTGCTTAGCATTATATTCTCTAGATCCATCCATGTGGTTGCAAATGGAAAATATCATTTCTCTTTTTATGGCTGAGAAATATTTTATTATATATGTATATATACCACGTTGTCTTTATCCATTCATCTGTCAATGGATACTTGGGCTGCTTCCATAATCTGTTTATTGTAAATAATGCTGCTATAAAAATGGGAGAGCATATATCTTTTGAAGTAATGTTTTTTCTGTTCTTTGGGTAAATAGTAGTGGAGTTGCTGAATCATAAGGTAGCTCTATTTTTAACCTTTTGAGGAACCCCCATACTGTTTTCCCACAGTGGCTGCCCCAGTTTGGATTCCCACCGACAGTGCAAGGGGGTTTCTTTTTCTCTACATCCTTGCCAACACTTGATGTTTTTTGTGGTTTTGATTTTAGACATCCTGATGGGTGTGAGGTGATATGTCATTGTAGTTTTGATTTGCATTTTCCTGATGATGAGTGATGTTGGACATCTTTTCATGTGTCTGTTGGCCATCTGGATGTCTTCTTGGGAGAAATGTCTGCTCGTGTCCATTTTTTTAAATGGATTATTTGGGGTTTTTTGGTGTTGAGTTGTAGAAGTTCTTTATGTATTTTAGATAGTAAACCTCTATCAAATATATCATTTGCAAATATCTTCTCCCATTCAGTAGGTTGTCTTTTAGTTTTGTTGATTGTTAATTTTGCTGTGCAGAGCTTTTTATTTTGAAGTAGTCCCAACAGTTTACTTTTGCTTTTGTTTCCCTTGCTCAGGAGACATGTTGCTTTGGTCAATGTCAAAGAAATTACTGCCTGTGCCCTCTTTTAGGATTTTGATGGTTTCAGGTCTCACATTTAGATCCTTAATCCATTTTGATTTATTTTTAATGCAGTGTAAGAAAGTGGTTCCGTTTCATTCTTTTGCATGTAACTGTCCTGTTAGGGCTGCTCCCTTTTAAATAGCTTTCCTGAAGACCCACTCAGCATTTTCCATGTACCTCTCGTTGGCCAGAACCATGTCATGTGGCCAACCCTGGCCACATTGGAGGCTAAGAGATGAGTTTTCTGAGCTAGGCACATTGCTGTCTCAACCTCAGTCAGGTTCTGCCCATGGGGAGGAAGGGGAGAGGGGAGATTGAGAGGCATCATTGGAGTCAGCCACAGCAGAAACCTGAGAGAGGTTGTTTGCAGGTGTGTGTCTCTGAGAAACAACAGAAAGGGGGAAGGAGAGAGACTGAATCACAAACAGGCAAATGACCGGCATGGTCACCATCTCCTTTTCCTTTCGCTAAAGTTCTTTCAGGCTCTGCATTGCTGCATTTAGGATATTTTAAAGGCATTGTCAAGAATACCTGCTGGGAAGATCTGGCTTGGCCATGATCAGGTGTCGCAGAGCACCTGGAGGGAACCAGCAGGTGACATGACTCTGTTTGGTCTTATCAAGCAGTGCCCAGTGAAATCTACTGCCGTAGATGTCAGCCCCTGATAACATACAAGGTGGCCTTTATCTGTGTGCCTTTTCTATCTTCATCGACCTGTGCATTTCTTATTTGCACGAGATGAAACCATTTCAATGATGATGTCAGCGGATTTGGATTTGGGGCCTCCCACAAAGAGCCACCACAGTTCTCTGTCCAGGCCAACCTGCACCAGAAAGGCCAGCATCCAGTACCCCTGTCCTCCTGACTGGTGTATATATTTCCAGTCCCTTCTTCACTGTTCTATTTCTATTTTTGTGCTGTGTCTAGTTTGGCATCTTCCTTCTTAAAATGTGGAGCCCAGGCCTGAATTGCTATCCAGTGAGCCCAGCATAGAATTAGTGCTGCCCCAGTTCCAAACATGGTCTTTCTGTTAATGTGGCAGCCACAGCACAATTATATCCATTTGTGATGCTTTTACTCTATTTTT
This sequence comes from Ailurus styani, assembly GCA_002007465.1. Classification (NCBI taxonomy): domain Eukaryota; kingdom Metazoa; phylum Chordata; class Mammalia; order Carnivora; family Ailuridae; genus Ailurus; species Ailurus styani. The sequence continues at coordinate 648,160 of LNAC01000730.1, forward strand.
CTTCTAGTCTTTTGATGCTATTTGGAAGTTCAGTTGTGTCATTTATAGTCTTGCTACTCAAAATACGGTCCCAGACCAGCAACATGGCATCATCTAGAATCAATTAGCTTGTTAGAAATGCAGGCTCTCGGGCCACCTGGGTGGCTCAGTCGGTTAAGCTTCTGCCTTTGGTTCAGGTCATGATCCCAGGGTCCTGGGATCAAGCTGTCATTGGGCTCCCTGCTCGGTGGGGAGTCTGCTTCTCCCTCTGCCCCTCCCCCTGCCTGTGAGCACACGCTCTCTCTCTCTCTCTCTCTCTCTCTCTCTCAGATAAATAAATAAAATCTTAAGGAAGAAAAAAAAAAAAGAAGAAATTCAGACTCTTTGACCTGACCACCCCAGATCTGCTGAGTCAGGGTCTGCATTTAACAAGATCCCTGGGTATTCGTTCGCATAGCAAAATTTGAGGTTGGTCATAGCTCCTGACTTTAGGTCATCTAACTTGGCAACTTGACAAGACGTTGTTAAGAACCCTTACATGCACTTGGAGCAACGGACTTGGTGAGCTCTGGGTGTGATGTCCTATGGCAGACATGGAGCCATTTGCTGAGTGGACAGGGAAGGAAGGAATAGATGTTTCTGGAGCATCCTTCAGGCACTGTACTCGGTGCTTTATTTCACTGAATCCTTACCACAGCCCTGTGTAATGGGTGTTCTTATTCCCAATGTCTAGATGAAGGAAGAGAAACTCACAGGATGAAAGGAACATGATCATTTTATGCTCGAGACTTAGAAAGGTTAACAAGACTGAGGTCACACCAGAAAGTGGCAAGCTGGTGCTAACGTCACCTTCTGGCCCAGATTTCATTGTCTTATCTGCCAGGAAATCTCTCAGATGCTTTGCCAACAATGTGGTTGGCTAACCAGGGGAATCAGTCTCTGCGTCTGTGGTTAGAGGTAATGCTGTTTCTCTCTAGCATTAACTGTTAAAACGGCAGCCATTTAGGGGCTGCCCACGCAGGAAGCAACAAGGTGGGCTCTTCCCTAAAGGAAAAGAAGCTAACTTGTACATACGCTGGAGGAAACAGAGAAGGCCCAAATCAAGGAGAGATCTTGAGGGATCCAAAAGAAAGTCTCAAGACAGCTGAGAACAGTCAGGGCGAGCCCTTCTGGGCATGAGAAAGTCACATACAACCATGAGCACAGCTGCCACAGACTAAGATGGAGAGAAAGAAAAGGAAAAATGTCACCTGGCCAAAGAGTGGGCTGTGCTTAAAATCAGCTGTGGTGTTACCAGGTAGTATACAAGACAAGTAGGACTCCGGCTACTTTTCTTATAAATCCCATCTTCTTTCTGGACCCATCATAGCGGTAGCACAGTTAATCACCTCCCTTTTTTGTCCTTTTCATTTTTAGTCTTCAATGGCCTGTTTTAACTGAGATATAATTTACATAGTGCAAAATGCACACACCTTAAAGATACAGATCTATCATTTTTGTGTATGTCTCTACCCATCTAGCCACCACCCGCTTCAAGAATGAGAACATTTTTAGCAGTACAGGAAGATGTCTGAAATGGGACCCTAATCCCTCCAAACCTTCCATTTGCAAGAAATAGCAACTCCCTTCCTCTTGCCCCTGCCCCTTTCTCTCACCTCTGCATCTGTTCCACAAATGGCCCCTCGGCTAGACCTGCAGAATATGTCCGTAATCCAACCACTTTGCACCATCACCACTGCTCCCATCCTGGCCCAAGTTCCCAACTTATTTTCCCTGATTATCGACTGCAGTAGCTTCCTTCATAATTAGTCTCCCTGCTTCCACCCTTGTCCCTTTACACTCCTTTGCCCAAACCCTCCAGTGGCTTCCCAGCTCACGGTAAACTTCATTCTTTGCACTACCTATAAGACTTTATAAGATCCTGAACCAGGTAGTTGCTTCCTCTCTGAACACATTTCCTATGACTCTTCCCCTTGCCACCGTGACCTCCTTGCTGTTCCTTGCAACACACCAAACTTGTTCCTGCCTGAGGGCCTTTGCACAGGCTCGTCTGTCAGATATCCGCATGGCCTAATCCCTCAATTTCTTCCTGTCTTGGCTCAAATGTCACCTGATTAGAAATACCTTACTGTTCCTAACACCCCCATCATACCCCATACCCTGATTTTTTCCATAGATCTTAGTACCATCTGATGTACTATTTGTTTTGCTGATTGTCTTAGCCCACCCACTGGACTATAAGTTCCATATAGTGTGGAATGACTTTATTCATCAGTTCATCCCCATATAGCAGTGCCTGGGATATAGTCATATGTCAGCATTGTTCCATGAACAAATGAGTGAATGGCAAATGGGTAAATTTCTATCCTTCTTTGTACTCTATGTTTACTATGTCGGTTATCATTAAGTTTTATACTGCCCTAGGACTTTTTTTTTTAGAAGTTACATGGTTTATTTTATTTTGTTTTATTTTTATTTTATTTTTTCAGTGGTCCAAGATTCATTGTTAATGCACCACAACCAGTGCTCCAAGCAATCCGTGCCCTCCTTAATACCCACTACCAGGCTTCCCCATCCCCGCCCTCCATAACTCTCAGTTTGTCCTAGGACTTTTTAAGTGCTAAGTGCTCTTTTTAAACAACTTGGTGGTTTGGAGAGGTATGCTAATTTCTTATCTCCCTAGAAAGGCAAACCACGAAGACTCCAAGAGAACTGGAGCAATGCTACCCCCACCTGGTGAGAGAGTCTTGCTGTGTAGGATCAGGCCTGACCTGATGATGAGCAAGTTCATTCCTTTGGTGCCGAACCTCAGGGTTGGTGCTGAGGGACCCCGTGTGGTGTCTGTGCCTTGTGGGGTGACAGGCTGTGCAGATTCCCCTGCGTTCCCTCATTTGAGGCCAGCAGCTTTTTCCTGCCAGAGCAGTGCTTTCTGTGCATGCCTTTCTGCCCTAGGTCTGCAGGTCCTTCATAGGCCTGGGAATGTGAGCGATGGTACCACAGGCTGGAAAATCATCTATGTTCTGGGTTCTTTCAAAGAACAAAAAGTAGCACACATGTCTTTGTTGGGTTTCCCCAGAATAAAACCCTGAGACAAGAATTCAAATGCAGAGTATTTGTTGCAGAGGTAAAGGCAGAGTGTTGAGGGGGGTGGAGTGAGAGAGAGAAAAGAAAGCAGCAGATGAAAGGTAGGTCATCAGGCTAGGTATGCTGTGGGCGATGGAGTCCCCTCCCACTGGGGCGCTCTGGGCCCGAAGAGCAGACAGCTCAGAGCTAGCTGCACCCCGCCCCCCGTGAGGGCCTGGGGCTTTCCCCACACACCCCATAGTCACTGCTTGAGGGCTGCTCCCAAGGGCATTACTATCCCGAACACTTCCGGCCTGCCTTGGGTAGAGGCCACAGCGTCTCTGTCACTAGAGAAAGCCCTCCAGTGAAAAACCGCAGGTGTCACAGCTGGAGAGCCAGAGCCAGGCATAGGGTCTAACAGGGTCTGCTGTGACTGCCCCCACCCCCACAAGAAATCGCACAGCTGCAGCTGACCTCTGACTCCTCACTCACTGGCCACATTTCTTTCTTTTTCACTTGCTTCTTCCTAGTGCTCACTCAGATGGAGGGAAGGAGATGGAACAGCAGTCACAGGCTATAGGATTTAAGGAGACTGGAGCCAACACAGGCCTCAAACTACCCCGGGGCATCTGGAAGCATTGGCCTCGGGCTCACAGACATGAGGCAGGTCCCCTGTGCTTTCAGGGAGCCCCCAGAGTCTATGGGGCTGGTAATGACCTCACGTGCATATGGCGCACCAGAGGTGTGGCTCAGGACCCACTTGAGTGGGTTTTTGGCGGGCAGAAGAGTGAGTTACTTGGTGCTCAAGGGGCCTAATTTTAGTGAAGATCACCGCCATGCATGAGCACTAACAGGACTCATACCATGGGAGCACAGAGCTACCTGGATCGGGGTGGGGGGTGCCCCACTGTTGCCTCTCAGGAACCCATTTTAAAAAGAGGCCACTGAGGCTCTGAAAGGATCAGGTAGTTCCGAGAAACAGCACAACTCGGATCGGAGTCCAGGCCAAGGCTGTGTCTTGTTCCCTATGCTCACACCTCTCCCTAGTGAAGGTTTGCCTCCACACAGGGGGATGTGTGGCAGCTTTCCCAGAGGGGAATGAAGAAAACTGGGGCTGCTGGCATCTGGGGCTGAGCAGAGGGTCGTCCTGGCCGGAGAGGTGGGTTGTATCGGGGAGGGTGGGAACTGCGCAGAGGATCTTGCTTGGAGGTCAGCTGCAGGAGAGGAGTGGCCGGCACCCCTCCTAAGGATGCCATGTTCCTCAAAGTCACAGTTGGGAAGTACACCATTGCTGGATGCTGCCTTGGCCAAGCATCTCCGTAATGAAAGCCCAGCCTTTCTGAACACAGCCCAGCCCTCCCCTGAACCGAGGCATGAGAATTCTGTAGACATCCACTGAGTGCCTCGGTGGTATCTGGAGAGGCCCAGGACTCAGAGATGGAGCAGGTGTTGGCTCTGCCTCTGGGAAGGGCCCAGCAGAGCCTGGCGTGGGGCAAAGGGGTTTCTGTTGTGGCCCAAGCCTGGGCAGGGAGGGTGTCAGTTCTGCTCAGCAGAAAGATCTGCTGTGATCCCACAGCACAGCGATGACGACTTGGAATTGTTGGTGTATGTCTCAAATTTTTTCTTGTATTTTTATGTACTTATTTATGCATTTGAATATATATTACACGAGAGGACATGTGGAGTGTTTTATGCATATCATACCAGCAATACTAATCCTTTGCCAATAACATTTGTCCCCAATTTGTCCTTTGTTTTTTAACTTTATTTGTGACAATTAGCCCAACAGACATCTTTAACTCTTATATAGTTCATTCATCTTTTTCTTGCGTAGTTTCTGACTTTGGTGTTGGTAAAATTCATCCCTGTCTCCAGATAGCTACCCAATATGTGTCCATACTTCCTAGTTTCATTTTTTCCTCACACTTAAATTTTCAGTCCATCTTTGGTGGAGTTTACCTTGGTGTGAGGAGAAAAATGTACAGATCCAACTGTATTTTTTCCAAATAGTCCAATGTCTCTAAAAGATTTGTTAAACACCCCATTACCCACCCACACCGCCCCTGACTTGAAGTCACCATCTTCTTCGTATTCTGAATTCCCATTTACATTTGGATCCGTTTCTGGATTTCCATGTTCTGTCCCCTGATCTGTCTGCCTCAGGGACACACCAATACAGCTCGAATTGGTGAAGTTTCATATGACAGCTTAACATCTGGCAAAAGCAATGTCTCCCCTAGCACTCGACTTCTTCAACTTTCTCTGCCTAATGTCTCATGCTTATTTTTTCAAATCATCCCTTTAAGTTCAGAAAAATTCCATTGCCATGTGATTGGAATTACTTTAAATATGTACTTTAATTTTGGAAGAACATACACATTTTTCAGGTTTCTCATCCAAGAATCTACTCTGTCCATTTAGTCTTCCTTTCTGTCCCTCAGAAGAATATCATCATTTCCCTACTGAGGGTCCTGTCTCTTCTTGTTATTCCTGGATATTTGCTGTTGTAAATATTTTATATTTTGGAAAATATATTTTTTAGAAAATCCATGATATTTTTAAATTGGCTCTTACATATATATGGGGGGGAAGGCTTTCAGGTTTGGTATAAGTTTAATTGGTGATTTCATTGAACGTGTACCTTAGATTTTAAGTTGCATTCATCTCTGACCATTTTAGGTAGAAATCATAACCTATGCAAGTAATGATTTTACTCCACTTTTTAAATATTAAAACCTCACTTCCTCTCCCAGAGGATTCCCCTGCCTCTCACTTCAAGGCAGGTTGAACAGCATTGGGCATAGTGAGCATCCTTCTCATTCTCAACTGTAACGGGTCACAATGGTGGTTATAGACCTGAGTTCTATGTTTTATTAATCATATTAAGGAAGTGCATTAACATGGATGAGCACTGACATCCTGTCAAATATACTTTCGGTCTATTTGTAAGATCCTGGTGAACCTGAAGAGCTTTTATGCATGAAAAGGAATGGTCACTTCCATTAGTATGATATCTAATACCCAAGTCGCTTATTTTCAAACAACTACCATCTTATACATACTCACATAGTCCTTACATAACTTTGTAAGTCAAAAACATGGATTTCAGAGGCTTGGGTTGAACCATATGAAATTGATACTGTTGTAGCTCAAAGATAGCCAAATATTGGCAATGTCAGGTGGTTCAACCTAATAGATTTTCTTATTTAGCTTTGAACGCAAGCTAAATCACTTGAGCTTTTTCATAAATCTCAGATTCTCTTAAATACTTTCAATACCTTAAAAAACAAACAAACTCCTGATTCACCAGTCAGTGGGCTAATACTGAAAACCAACTACATAACTGCTACCATCAGAAATCTCAATTTATTATCTCTCGTTTGATTTCTAATTTTTACTTCGGTTCTGATTTCTTCCTGGAGCCGCACTTGTACGGATGTTCCCAGAAGAGTTAGGGCTACCTGCTCAACCCTGAAGCATGCACTGGCATTGCTGGTGGGAGATTTAGGTCCAGAGACACAAGGATGCTACTCTGTGGTCCATTATCCAGTTGTCCAACGTAGCCAACAGTGTTGGTGTTCCACCTGGTGCCCTCCAGTCCCTTCCTGCCATCTGTGTCCCTCCACCCGCACACAGCGCCCCACCTTGGTTTTCTTCTAACACCCAGGCACTGTGACTCTCGTCACACTCTCATCTTGACACCAGGCACTCTGACCTCAGGTTACAGGAGCCACTTTACCTGTAGTCATGAAGAGCCATGAGTGCCTCAACCTGGGCTGCCCTTGGCCATGACTGTGTGATACAGATGTTACCAACGCCCAGCTCCCCCAGATCAGGACAGCTGTGAGGTGACTCACTCCAGAGTTCCCCTGCAGAATAAGGAGACGCCACCCTCTGAGGGCTTTGTCCTGAGCTCACATCCTCCCCTGATTCCCCTCACCCCCCAGACCCCTGTTCTTGCTTCCCACACTTTTTTTTACTGGTGTCCTGGGAGCACATTTTTTCATGCATCTTTTGATCAAGAATACTGATCTGGGGGTCTGCTTCTGGGTACCCCGTCCTACAGCAGACAGGCCCCCTTTTCTATAAATAGGCTTTGTTCATCACAGCAGAAACTCCCAAACTACTGATCCGACCAGTCCACTATGTTCTGTTTTGTTTCTCTGTGACCACAGACTTTTCCCTCAAATGACCCTGTTTGGAGTATCTTATCTTTGTAACACAACCTAATATATATCTACTTTGTAAGTATTTGTTCTGAGTTAGGCCCCATCCAATTCAGTGAAATCTAAAGTTTTTGATGAACTTGGGTCCCTGAAATTACAACTATTTTGTTAATTACCATGCTTAAACTATTGGTCTCTAAAACTATTCATGCTGCTTCTCTTTCTCGACCTTTTAATAAGATCAAGTGTATTTTTAAAAGCTCCAGCCTCTACTTGGTCATTACTATGTCACTGATCTCAGTTGGCTAATACTTGATTTAGTATTGTTTCAGTATTCATAAACAAGATTTGTCTGCAGTTTTCTTTCTTGTGTGGTCTCTGTCAGATTGGTGTCGGGCTTTTGCCAGCATTCCCAAAAATAAGCAGGAAGTTTACATTCTTTCTCAGTACTCTGGGAACACACAGGGCATGGTCACGGCTGCCACGGTGGGGAGCGGCGCTTTATGGCAGCATGATGCACACACCTGTGCTCAGGATTTCACTTGCATTAATGTAGTTAAGCCTCACACCCACCGGGAGAGGCCTGTCCAGTTATGAGCTGAGCTTTCCTGGTGAGAAAACCAAGGTTTAGCAAGGTTGAGGAAGAGCTGCCGCCGGCGAGTGGCCGAGTGTTAAGTCAGGCGCAGACTGGCCACTCCAGGGAGCTCAGGTGCATCTCCTTTGCATAAAGAGCTTGCTTACATGTCCAGCACCATGTGCTGGCTGCGTCCCTGGCTCTGGGGCCGTTCCCCTCGGGAGGGCCAGGTGCTTCGTGAATGAGGTCTTTCTCATGACATCATCAGCATTTTTTTGTGCAGGAGGTAACGGGCAAGGAAGCATTGATGAATTTGCAGAGACAGCTGCAGGTGGCATGAATAAGGCTCTCTTCAGTACCCCCGAGGCTCTTGGCACATGGACCCAGCTCCCAACCAGTCCCTCCTGGAGTTAGCTTTGCTGTGATGCCTGCATGGCATGGATCCTGAAAGACAGGCAGGAACCTCACCCTCAGCTTTCTGTCCCTGAAATTAATTTGTCCCCAAGTGAACTCAACATGAAAGGAAGATCACACATGAAAGCTTTGCCCTGAAGTGGGATTGGGAAGGTGGAAACAGCACCAAACAGCACTGTCCTCCCTGTTTTGACATTTACCTGTCGAGCACTTGACAGCTGGGTGGGGAGACGCTGGTGGCTTTGTGCTCTTGGCACAGCGAATCTGACAGACCAGGACGTTATTGAATGATTGATTATATCATGTAACAAGCGGAATACTGTGACACGCTCTAATTTCCTGGTGTACCACGTACAATGGGGTGATGCTGGGTTGTAGAGACAGCTGTGATTTTCATGAGATAAAAGCCTCTAGTTTTGTTTCGTTTCACTCTGAAGAAGCCAAAGGCTGGTTTTCTCAACACGAGGCTGTATGAGTAACATAGAGCCCTCGTTTGCTTCATTTAGAATGAGGCTTGCGTGGTCACGATTAACCCATATCCTAAAGGTCTATAGGGATTAATTCTCCTGCAAGTACAGAACTCACAAATGGGAAAGTGGGGCAGCTAGCTGAGTTATGACCGGGATCTCCATGCCGTCCATTCACTCAGCAAATAGAAGTCTTGTGTTGAACATGGATCGGGCATAGGAGATGCGTGAGCAGGACAGACATAAGCTGTGCCCTCAGTCTGCGTACGGTCCACCGGGAAAACAGTTCAGCATGCAGTGGGTCGAGAGCGTGGGGAGTGGATCCCACGTGGGGGACGTGGCACATTTCCTTGAGCCGCCATGGGAGGTTTCCCGGAGGGGCAGAGATGCTGCAACTGGCAGGAACACAGCCCTTGCAGGAAAGGTCAGTGTGGTGAAGATGGGTGAGCGAGTGAGCCCGGGAGAGACCAGGGGGAGGGGAGGGATGGGCAGGCCCCATGGCACAGGCCACGTTCAGACCCACAGCCAGACGTCCCCACCGAAGCCGCAGGGAGGGCGGTTGTGTGTGCATTTCAGCTTCTATTCTTCCTTATTGTCAGACCCTCCAGATAGGTTTATAAATAGCATAAAAATGTTTATGTACTTATTTATCATAAAGCTTGAGTCCAGCACTCATGTCTGAGGAAGAAAGGGGCCTACTGTTATTATGTTTCCTTCTTTTAAAATATTAGCCCAAAAAAGCTGTCCTTAATGGAAATAGCAGCTTTTTAAGTGAGCCCAGAGTTGTCATCATAAAAGAACCATTTACACATCTGGTTGCTGCTGATGGTCATCAGTTCGAGCTCTAAATCTGAACCTTGTCGGGGGAGGAGGGAAGCTCAGCCTCTGAAGGACCTGAAATGTTACATTTTACAGGTGGGACAAGCCCCAGGGAAAGGAAATGGTGTATCAAATGTCACAAAGCCACATGCATATCAACTTTTTGATTCTTGTTTCGGAAATCCAAAGCTAGGTTCAGAATAGCTCCTTCTTTCTCCGGCCTCTCTGAAAGTGGAGGTTGGTGCAGGAGATCGCTGAGCTCCTAGCTCTGGTTTCCAGACTCAGGGTTATGAGGTGTGTTCCCTGAAATGCTCTACCTGCACTCCGTGTCGGCTCCCGGCCAGCTCCAGTGTGCAATATTAGTTTTGGCTTTGGGAAAGAAGGTTTCTTTTACTTGGCTGGACGTATACGGCAACCATTTTATTTTGCTTGCGGCTCACGACTTAATTGGGCAACGAGGGGAAAGAGGTACGCACACTGGGCATCTGGGCTTTTTATTTAAAGCCACAAGCGACCCTGCTCTCGAGAACCCGGCTTGCTCTTTGGGAAGGAAGGAGTGTGTTCTAGCAAGGCCAGGCCTCTTGGGGACTTTCGGATGGAAGCAGCAGAAAATGAAAAGGTTGACTGATGGTCCAGTGGTTTCCACGGGGTGGGCTTGATGTTGGGGGTGAAATGGAAATGAAGGATGGAAGTGAGGCCCGAGGAAGTTTGGTTTCACAGACCAGAAACCCAGGCAGGTGAATTTCTTACATCCTAGCTCCCCTCCCTGCTGCACACATCCTGGCTTGCTCCTGAAGGGCCACTTGCCCTTGCATATCTTGCCCATGAGCCCTTTAAACTGTCGGGAGGACTCTTCCCTATGAGCTCCCTCTGGAAAGCTTCCTCTTGGCCTCGGTTGGACTGCTGGGCTCTTTGATTCGACTTTTTTCCAAAGCAGTGTTTTTCAGACCATTCCTTTCCCTACAACCCAATGTTGCCTGCCATTCACCAAGCCTGAAATGAGGATGTCGGTGCAGGTGGTCTACTGGAGCTGGGTTTCCAGGGAACAAGAAGGAGGGAGGAAAGCCCACATGAGTGTGTGTTTTGGGGTCACTGCTGGCGGTGCCTGCACTTTTGGAAGGTGTAAAGGAAGTCACCTCCATTAGAGGACACGAAACTGGGCGTTCATTCCCCAGCTTCTGCTCCCAGGCAGTTGAGGGCTGCCTCTGAAGGAGGAGATTGTCCTGCCCCGGCAAGGGTGCAGGTGAGCAGGGGCCCACGGAGCTGTCTGCAGTGCCAGAGCCGAGACCAGAGCTGGCCTGGGAGCAAACGACACGTGGGTCTGAGGCATGTGCTAACCCCGTTTCTAACCCCAGTCCCAACCCAAGCTCCCAGAACCTGAGCGCAGCCCCTCATTGCCTTCTTCCTTTTGAGCAAGCACATTGGTCAGCTCTCGCCCTCAGTTTCCGGAGATTTTCCATGAGCCCACATGGTAGACAGTCTGCATTCTAAGTAGAGAGGAACAGGTAGGACTTTGTGTTTTGGAGGGAGATGGGTGGGGTTTGAATTGAGACCGTGGCTCTTCCTGATCACTATGCTGGACACTGGATATAAATTAAGAACCCATGTAAATGGGAAAATGTCTGAAAAGTTTGGACATTTAAACCATACTGTGCAAGAAACCTTATTTTGAGCTGAACAAATGAAATCCAGACTTTAGGAAAGGTAAATAAGGAATTGATTGCTTTAACCACAGACTCCTTCTGTTTACAAAAAGATTAATACAGGAAAATTTTTAAACATCTTGACAGAGGTCAGTGCAATTTAAATAAAAAGGCAAATAAATGTACTTCAACAATTTACAGTAAATTATTTAGTTAAGGAACCACCTTACCAGTGAATTATCTTCTGTTTAAGTGGGAACTGGGGGAGTGTCTGTACCTTCAGCAGGTAAGGAAAACCATGTCTTTGACAGAGTTTATGAAACCCTTCCCTCGTTTCTACTATGTTCGTGGTCTTGTCCTTTTTCTTGCTATTTGCGGTACCATCCAGTGCTTTGAAGGTCTGGGGACAGCAAATAAAACGGACGGCCGTGTTTTGTCACCCGTGCTGAGCTGGTGTGTTCCTCCGTGTTCAGAGGTTCACTCCTCAGTCCGCAGGGACACAAGTACAGTGAAGGGACATGATGTCAGGTTTCTTGTGCAGATCCAGCATCTCCAGGACCCCATTTCCCTTCGCTCCAGTCACCAGGCTCAGTGGCGACCTTGCCACCCAGAGTCCTAGTGGAAGATGTGCTTCTAGTAGTCCTGCGGTGGTTTTCTTATGTTCTGTCTCTGTTTTCATCTGTGGACATCCTTTCTGCCTCTCCATGGGGACTAGCCAAAAAAGAAGAACTGGCCGTAGCTTCTGAGCAAGAGGAGTGGGGACGGGCTGGGAATCCCTTGGCTGGCAGCATGGGCCGGCTGGCAAGGGGCTGGGTGAGTGGGTGACCCCGTTGTCATGGCCACCCCTTCCTGAGTGCTTCCTGTTGGCCGGGTAGGACTGAGGTAACTCCCAGGGGCCTTCATTTACTCTTCCCAGCAACTCTGTACCCGTCACTGTAACAGACCACCCCCAGAGGTGGTGGCCCCAAACAGCAACCATCTAATGTCACTCGTGACGCTAGCAGTGGTCCCTCTGCTCCAGGCCAGGCTCCTGACCTCCTGCAGGCATGTGTGGTGAGATGGTGGGTCCGTGGGGCCCCCCGATGTCTGGGGCAGTGGGAGTGACAGCTCTGTGGTCCTGTGCTCCAGGAGACTGGCCCAGGCTCACTCACATGGGTTCCAGGAGAGCCAGAGGAAGCTCCTAGACCTCCGGAGACAGGCAGAGCTTCACTTCTGCTTCATTCTGTTGGTCAGAGCATGTGGTGTGTTCCGTCAGCCGGGGCTCGAGGTGGAGAAAAGCCGTGGCCACCCCATGCTGGGAGCAGCCTCAGGGAGGCGGGACAGAAGGAGGGGTGGAGGGAGGCATCATGCTCTTCACGCCTCACCCTTAACTCGAGAATCCTACCGGGAGGAATCCTTTGGGAGGCTTTGGGAAGTCTGGAGCAGAGCTGGAGAATCCAGTGTTTCTAAAAATACTCTCTGGGTGAAACGGACACCAGGCGGGGAAAGGATCCCATCGGACTCTTTCTTGTCATAGAGAAGACCGAGTAGAGGGTTGTACTGACGGCTCTGGCTTGATTTTCACAAAGACCCAGCAGAGCCCTGCGAGGGAGAGGAACACACCCTGTGTGTGACGGGGACACTGTTGGGCACAGTCACAGCTGCTGTCTCAGGGACCCACCCCCACTAACCCTGCGGAGATGGGATGATCATCTCTGTGTCACTGAGCAGAAGACTCAGCTGAGGGAGATGGTGGTTTGCTCCAAGTCACAAAGCTAGCAAGTGGCCACACTGAGACTGGAACCCGCAGCTGCCCGGTGACAGACTTGTCCATTGCCATCCTGTCTTACAGTGAAGGGCAGGGCCTGAAGCCTGACATCAGGGGACTGACAGGAAGTAGATATGGTGTCCCCCCTGCACTCCACCACATGTCCTGCCCAAAATAGAGAATGATGACAGACGGGGTTTGAGGATGAGCTCCCAAGTGCGGTTCAGGAGGGAGGAGAGTGAAAGAGCTCTCACTTGGACACCAAACAGAGTCATTGTGGCTCCAGAGTGTCTTCCAAGAGGGGCTCTGAAGCCTGAACATGAGAGCTGGATTCCTTATTTCTGGGGTGATGATACAGTCTATCAAACTGGGACACTCTGAGGACTTACTGGGAACATTGTTAGTAATTAACCTCAGGAAAACAGGCATAAATTGGGACTGTCCCAAGGCAAGTGGGGTGCATAGTCTGCCCTACTAATGACCAATATACAAGGAAGGCTTGGTGACTCTGCAGGCTCCCTGGAGTAGATACAGGGGAAGACTCTGGCCTTGGGGCTAGACGAGGTGGGCCTTAGTGTGACCCCCACCCCCACTGTCTGACTCTGGGTCTGTGCACAGCAGCCCTAACGGTGCCTACTCAGCCATTGTTGTACAGCAAATTGCTTCAAAACCTAGAAGCTTCAAACAGAAAATAGTTATTATCCTTCACAGCAGGTCAGGAATTCGGGGTACTTCTAGATCAGGGCCTCTCATGAGGGTGCATGTTCATGTTCACATGCACGCTATTCAGGGTGCATGTTCCAGACTTATAGTTTAGGTACCGTCTATAAGGTACCTGCAGCAGTACCCGGCATTCATTAAAAACAGAGACTCTTTTGGCTCACCAGGGTCCAGCAACAGCATTCCTGAATGATGATGGACCAAGGACAGGTTCGAGATCCAGTAAGTCTGGGCATGCCTCCTAGGCATGAATGAACCAGAGTCACTTCTACAAGGAGGTCTGAGGAAATTAGGTCAGCTCTGAGGCTTCTTCAGACATAGGTCATTTGTGTGGGACCAGGCAGCCAGAGGACTCCATCTCAATGTGGACTTTAACTCATGTCCCCCTAAACCGCTCTGATGAGCACCCTCAAGCCCCCTTTGGTGTGTGGGGTCATCATGCCCAAGTGTCCTCCCCTCTTAGGGGAAGTGGGCCCCAGAACTGTAGCAACAGGCCTACCCTGGGGACTGTTCTCCAGCCCACCCTCTGCTAGGCCCTTTCAAGGGCTTTTATTTAATTTGCTTTCCAGAACACTGGGAGATAGGCGTTTATACCTGTTTTAACCTTTTTCATGGCAAGCAATAGAAAACTCAACCCAGAGTGGCTTGGGTGAGAAAACAATTTATTTTGCAATCTGAAAAAAAAAGTGAAAAAAACCTAGGGTTGGCTTTAGCCACAGCTTGTTGGTGGGACTCAGAAAGTTGTCACAGTGTCTCTCCATCTGTCAGCTTCTCTAGCTCATTTTGGCTCAGTCCTTAGGCTGTCCCCTCAGCAGTGGCAAAATGGCCGCCAAGCCTTGGTGAATGAGCAGTCTCATGTCATAAAAGTCCTAGCAAAAGTTTCATTGAGTGTCATTGGTCTGATTGCCTTGAGCCCGGGTCACATGCCCTGCCACTTAGAGGAGTGGGGGTAGAGTGCCACCCACAGCTCCTGGGCTGAATGTGGGGAAGAGATGGCTCCCCACAGGGAATTGCGACCAGTCCTCACAGAGCTGGATGACAACATTGCTATCTTCATTTACCAGTGCAGAAATCGGGCTCAGCTCAGGCAAGGAACTTGGCCATCACAGCTTGGTCTCACAGCTTAAGGAATCCTACTTCTCCTGCTCATGTTGATGAAGGAAGACATTCTTTCTCTACCTCACCCTTGACTTCTAAGTGCTCTGTGGCCATCTTAAGTGTCCACTTAAAACTCTAGGACATGACCAATGGTTCTAGAAGGGACTGGGTTAAAATGCCATTGGTGGATCTTGGCATTGGATGATACCCGCTGAGGGGAGGAACCAGAATTCCCAGTTAGGAAAACCGCTCTCAGAAACCCTTGAAAGAACTGGGAGTTTTGTCATCTCAAGGCCCGTGTGATTTTTCCTTTTACTTTCTAGTGCTAATTGTAAGATTCGAACACAGAATTCTTCCCTCATGTGTCACTTCTCAGGAGTTAGAAATTCATCTGCTGAGGAGATATAGAGTTGGTGCTCACAACAGAGGGGCCTCACTCCTCCATATCCCCTTGTCTGTCTAGAAGGTTCCAGTTGAAGGGACTGCCTTTCATCTCCAAATACAGAGGAGGGCAGTGGACTGAGCCACACATGGAGGAGGGAGGAGGGCCTCAGGAAGACAAGAAACAAGCTCTCTCCCCAAATAAGCAGAAAGCCTGAGCTGTGAAACCCACATTGTTGGTACTGGGGAGGGGCCCAGGGGTGGTTCCCTTGTGAGGTCATTGGAACAAGGCAGGAAACCTGAATCTCCTGCCAAAGAAAACTCTCTGTGTTTTTTGTAAAAAGCCTCCTGAACTCTCCTCACGAGGGGACTGCTGCTTAAGACTCACGAATGGGCCCACTGGCTACCAGCAAGGTGTCCCCTGGCCTTTTCTGAAGGCCTGGGGCCACTCTACTTGCAGTCACAGTGCTGCTTCGCTCCACTTTAAGGACAAGCCATGGATCCTCCAGGCCGAGGAGATACCATCCGACCCTTGTATTTCTGGTTGGGAGACCCCATGAAGCCGGAGTCTGTTTCGTCGCCTGAAATGCTGCATGTGAAATGTTTCCTTCCCCAGCAGAAACAGCACATGGGGTCACAGGCCCCTCTCTGCAGCTTGCTCAGGGCCGGTTATGTCTGAGACAGGATGGCCACCATCCAGACGGTCACAGGGACACAACTCAGGGTAGAGGAAGCATAGGCACCGTGTGAATCCCGCTTTAGCCACCGAATAGCTGCACACATTGTGACAGGTTGTCCAATGTCCCGAAGCCTCATTTTCTTCAACTGGAAAGTGGGGATGATGAGACTCACCTTACAGGCTTAAATAAGATGGCGGGCGCTTCAAGGGCCTGAAACGAGAAGACACTCAGTCAATGTTTTTTCCCTCCTCCCCTTCTGTTCTCTTCAACATTTCTTCACCACAGCACCATTGCCTTAATCTTCTATTCGTTGCAGCGGAGGGGGGGGGGTCAGAGGCAACGTGGAGGAAGGTGACATGGGCACATCCCAGGAACAGTGGAAGGCCTCTGAAGGGCTCCCATACACCAGCAGCTGCACAGAGGCCCCACACTTCATAGCATCCCTGGAAGGGGCCACCTCCAGCGTCCACTGGCTCCGCCTACCAAGGCCTACTCTCTCTTCCGAGGCTGTCCTCCACTGGGGGTCCTGGCCAGGGCCAGTGTTTCTGAGAATCTGGACTGGTGCTCCTCCAAGCATGGTTCCCTGACCCAGCGTCCACACCAGCATCCCCACCTGGGACCTGATGAGGAAAGCACATTCACAGGTCATCCCCAGGCCTGCTGAACTGGAAGTGCTGGGGGGCGAGTCACAACAATGCGCATTTGATGATGACAGAGTTTGAGAACCTCTGTGTGGTAGGCAGGTTATCGCAGAGCAAAAGAAGGAAAACCCGTGCACCCTGAAGGGCCCTTCGCAGACCGGTGTCTGTGCGGTGGCAGGGGCCCTGGAGTTAGGCTGCCACACTGGGGTTCTAGCGCTCAGTGCACCTGCCATGTGACCTTGGATGAGCTCCTTCACCCTCCCTGGGCCTCTGGATCTTCAACTGCAAAGTGCAAGATCTAATACCTTGGAGGGTTGTTGGGAAGAATAACTCTGTCCATCCCTGTGAAGTGCTTAGCACAGTGTCTGCCATGTGACCGGAATTCAATACACCTTAATTCTGTCTCTTATTTTTTGGGCAGCCCAGCCACATGGAAAGTCTTATTCCTGGGAGTGGCCTTGACCAGCCTAGGATTTGCCAGCCAGTATAGGCGGCAGCGCAGAGGAAACACTTGAAAAGTCCCTCAAGAGAGCCAAGGAGTAACCATCACCCCCATAATGGTAGCCACCACGGTGACTCGCTAAATCCTTGCAGCAAGGCTGTGGGATAGGAATGACGATCTGTGTTTTTACAGAGGCACTTAAGGCACCACTGGATAAGTGGTCGAACTGTGATGTGAACCCAAGTGAGTTTGAAAAAAACCATTTGTGCAATCACAAGTCGAGAAGTTTCCAGGGTAAACTCTGTAAAGAGGAGAGTGGCTTTAACCTGCTGTTCAGAGTCCCTGCCTGAAGTCTGGTGTGGATGGGGTGGGAGGCCTCCTTCCCGAAGTGGACGAAGAGAAAAGGCTTAGGAACAACAATTAAATGAGTTCACGTTTACGAGGCACTTAAGCGGATTAAAATCGATATGTGAGTCACATAACTCTGCCCCGCCATCTTAGCTCGCACCCTTCGTGTTTGGCGGGTGAAATTCTTTGTTTTAAAAGATCCTGGTTTGCTTAGAACTGGCCTTCCCAGTAAAGCAGCCCTGCTCTGCATCGAGAGAATAAGAGGTTCTCTAAGACCTGGGAGGCCATTTACGCAAAGCCTGAAGTGCTCCCACTGGCGCTAGCTTGGCATCCCCCTAGCTGGGGCACGGAGAGAGGAGGGAAGCGGGGAGTGTCTGTGATGGTCTCAGAGTTCCCTAGAATGAAATCCAGAAATAAGGCATCCTGTAAAAGTAATTTACTAGGAAGTGTTCCCAGGAGAAACCAGTAGGGAAGTGGAAAAGGAGGCCAAGCAAAGGTATATCACAGTTCTCAGGAGTCGAAGAAGATTAGGTGGGTAACTTTGGCACAAAGTACAGGTCACATCTCCCCAGAGCTCCCCAGTTGGAGACAAGGGGTCTTGGGTAAGGGTTCCCCCAAGGGGGCTGTGAATTTCCAAGCATTGCCATCTCTCCACGTTCACAAAGAGGTGCTGGCAGCTGGAAGTCAGCACCCATGGCCACGTGGGAAGAGAGGCATGGGAGTGTGGAGGAGCACTGTCTCCTTCCGTGCCCTGCTGTGAGCATGGGGTATGGTCAGTCTAGCCATCGGAAGCGGCACTAAAAACCAGTGTGGAAAGCAAGACAAATGAAAATGTCATCAGAGGGACACTAAAGAACAAGCAAAACTGCGTGTGGGGGAGACACCCAGCAAATGACAGACAGAGACACAGAGAGTGCTGATCAGTCCATTCCCTCCACAGTGCCAGGGCATGGGAAGGCATAGGGAAGCCAGTCCAGTCACCTGTGCCCTGTAGCCCGCAGCCAAGCCAGCCTCTGACACAGTCCAGCAAGTTCCACACATACTGGCTCTCAGGCATTGTTATGAACCTGTAGCTCATCCTTCCCCCACCCCCAAGAGCCAGGAAGAATCAGAAGATCTTTCACAAACTCTAGCAAGACTGAATCTAAAACCTAGCCATGAAAAAACCAAAAGTAACTCTTACTCTTTGGAGTAAGCATGGGTAGCATGGGTCAGTTTAGATAAGTGGCCAACGGACTAAAAATGTTAAAACTAGATATAGAGAAAACCAGCTACAATCCGAGGAAACATGGCCTGTCTCCCTTGAAAATACAAAAAGGACACATAACCTTAGCATTTAGTTAGAGTACTGGGTCCTTCTCATTTCAGTGCTGTAAAAAGGCCTTGCTCTGGTTCTGAGTAGTCTTGAGTCTCGAGGTTCTTGGCATCAGGCTTTTCCTTGGTACATGTGTGGCCTGAGCTCCCCTCTTTGTCCTCCCATGGGCACTTCCAACAGCTGGAGCCCACAGCTGGGGTATGTCGCTCTGTTGGACCAGCCACCGAGGCAATCACTCTGTGCCTGGTGTGGAGCGGGAAAGCTTGCTCCAGACCTCCATAGCATGAGATTGGTCCACTCATACCTGTTGGGCAGATTAATAGCAGAACACAGGTCCTGCAGGGATCCAGTCTCTGCCTTTTAGTCTTCTAGATACAGTTCTGAGCAAGGGGACCCTCAGCTAGATCTTGCCAGGTTACGAATAGTATTTTTTGTTGTCATTTCATAATAGCTTTTTACTTTTTTAAGATTTTATTTATTTGCCAGCACAAGTAGGCAGAGCATCAGACAGAGGGAGAGGGAAAGGCAGGCTCTCCGCTGAGCAGAGAGCCCAATGCAGAGCTCTGTCCCAGGACCCAGGGATCATGACCTGAGCCAAAGGCACGCGCTTAACCGACTGAGCCACCCAAGAGCCCTCATAATAGCTTTTGACCTGTGTGTTATCAGTCCTCACACCCAGGTCTACAGGGATCTTTCCTCCAGCAGCCGGGTCCTTCCCCCCCACCCCCACAGGCTGGGAGTACCACCTGGGAGACAACAGGGACTGCTTGTAAAAGCAGTGGAGGACATCGAGGCTGCCCGAGAGAGAATTATTAAATGAGAGAGCAAATGTAAAGACGTAATAGGAAACATGCGTATCTCATACTTAAGAATTATTCTAGAAGAGCTGTTTCCCATTTGAGGCAAAATAAAAAACACTTGTTGAATAAATAGATGTGCTTCCTCAGGGGCAACAGGAGATGGGCACCCACGTGGGAGCCCGGCCACCGCCTCTTCAGTTCTCTCTTTGTCACCGCCCTGAGGGCACGGGGGCAGGCCACCAGTCTGGGAGGCTCCCATCCAGGACAAGGGAGGGCATAATGACAGGTGTCCTGTCCTCATGGGAGTTGGAACCCAGGGAAGGCACTTTTTTCCTTCAGGCTAGCTCTCAATCTCTTCACCTCCAAAACAGCAGTGGTTGACCTCATCCTTGGGGTCAGTGTTTCAAAAGCTGACATAGAACACTTGCTCTAGATGATTCAAAATCCAGATCTTCTGACCCCGCTTCTGCTCTTAAGAATCCCACTCTGGGGGCGGGGCTTTCAGTCGGCATCTTTAACAAGGATCGTGATGTAATCTAGCATTTGAGGGCTCTTAACTTGAGTGCATGTTGAAACCACCCAGGAAACTTTCCGCAAATGCTTGCCCAGCTGTGTGCTGTGATTCAGTGGGTCTAGGGCAGGGCTTCCTTCTGGGTCTTTTTTAGAAAGCCTTGCACGCAGACGTGGTCTTTCTAGTGCCGTCCTACAAATCGGAGAGAAGTGCCCCCTCTGGTGGTCCCCAGTCTCTTGGCCGGGAGCAGGACTTTTCGAGAGCAGCCTGGGCTAGAGTTCAGCCCCTGTCCCCCTCAGCCAAGTCCCTTGTGCAGTAAACAGCCTACGCAGTTGTGCTTAGGGTCTCTGGCCCCAGCTGGCTCCAGTGCACACTCCAGCTAGAAACCTGTGAGGGGTGCTGGTTGGTAATAACCTCTGAAGGTCTTTAAGTAAAAGTGAGCCAAGGAGTATGTTAAGATTCACCCGGAGTAGCTTATAGAACAGACTGCGGACCTGCTGGGAGCAGGGCGTCCACTAAGGGGTGGTTTTATGCCGACCTGGACGGGAGGAGGTTCAAGCTGAGGTGTTGTGGCAGTGGGGAAAGAAGAAGGAAGGACGGAAGGATCTTCTAAAAGATGATGCCGGTTCTTTAAGGAGAGTCCTGAGTGTGTCCAAAGGGAGCTAAGCTGATGTACCCACCCGAGGGAAGAAATGAGTAGGCAGCTGCCCCAGAGACAGGCCCCTGTGAGGCCCCATCGTGCTCCCTGGAGCACGAGGAGAGGTCCTCTCTGAAGCCCTATCCCGTTATCCATGGCCAAGGCAAGTTCATCAGTCTCCGCCTCTGCCCCAGGTCCACAGTTCCCATGCCAACTGCTGGTGGAGAGGGGAGAGGACAGGGGACTACTGTCCATGTCCTTTCGTATCCCCTCCCCTCACCCTAGACAGCACCTGTGTCATTTCCTCGGCAGGCGAGGCCTGCCTGGGTCTCTCTGCTTAGGGTTTTCTTGGCTACTGGTGTGCACTGCTGTCAAGCACTGAGGGGCTGGAAGCCCAGGACCATTGGTGTTTCTGGAACAATTCAACCAAGGACAGGTGGATATGGAAGGATAGATGCCCCAACTTTCTCACCCACTGGTGGCATACCGGCCCACTCATTCATGGAGCGCCGTGACGTCACCTCCTCGTCCCAGAGTCTGCTTTCGGGGAACCTAGATAAGGGACGTGTGCATGGGCAGATCCCCATCCAGAAAAGTGTGTCCTTACACAGACAGTAGCCCTCAACGAGCATCGGCAATGTACCTCTTTTCCTGGGGGGCAGAGACCATGAGGAAGGCGGTCTCCGTGGGTTGGCATCCTGTTTCCCGAGTGGGTGGGCTCGGTGATGTAGAGCAGTGGTTCTCAAACGGTCATGATCACAGAAGCTACCTGGACATCTTGTTCAAATACAGACTAATTCAGCAGGTCTGCTGTGGGACCTGAGAATCTGCATTTCTAGCATGCTCCCTAAATGAGGCTGGTGCTGTAGGTCCAAAGACCACCCTTTGAACAGCAAGGCCCTTAGCAACAAAATCTTTTGAAAATGAGTTTTGAGTGGGCAGGAGTGCAAGTGGGTTTGTAGGGGAGGTAAAATTCTTCCTTGTGAGTACATTCCTAACCAAGCTTCCTGGCAGGGATTTTAATAAGTGCCCCTCAAACACTTGACTCCTACAAAACCTTTTCATCCAAACACCACTCATAAATTGTTTTTATGCCATGATGTTAAATTCTTTCCTGTCCTTTCGGGAGAGCTCTCCTCCATGTTGATTTTCCAGTCAGCCTGTAGGGAAAAGGAAAAGAGCACTAGAAAATCAAAATAATTTGGTTTGTGAGATAGCATGAAACATTGAATTCTTAGCTGGTTGATCAAGAATTGGCAAGCTCTGGGAAATATATGTTTTAATCTAAGAATAGAAACCATGTTTAAAAAGATCTAAGAATAAGACATTGCCTCTGTTTAATAGGAGGACCGACTTCCTAGGTGAAAATCAAAGAATTTCTTCTTCAGCCTTAGAAGGCACTTAGAAGGGAAGGTCTCTTCATTTTGGGCTTCTCAGTGAGAGCTGGTTGATTTCTTCTTAGTGGTTTGTTTATACTCTGAAGTTCAGATCCCTGTGGTCCCGAAGGGAGCAATCACCAGCACTTGGGGAGGTGATTTTATTTGCCCTTTGGGAAAATATAGAGATTAGCTCTAAACAGGGTTGATGTAATGCACCAAGAAGGGAATGTTACAGGAACGAGTTTATTCAGCTCATTTCTAATTCATACTGGCTTTTAAAATGTCATCTTTTTACTCCATTTATAGCTTTCAGAGCACTTTTTTCTAAGGGCCGCGAGGACTGCTGGGGAGAAGACTCACCTGGCTCCACTTTGCTCAGAGAGCTGCTCCTTCTGTGACGGTTGTCCTGCCCCTGCCTGCCTGTGAAAGGTTCAGAGCGGCTTAAAGGGCACTCACCAAATTCTGATACTCCGAGTCCCCGGGGAATTTTGCTCTAGCAGTTCTGTGGTTCATCTGTCTCAAACCTTTGTCCTGACTGTAGTTCCTGCTTGCTTCACTTTTTTCCGCATGGAAAGAACAAAGCCAGCATAGTCTGGGCCTTGGCTTCCAAATGGGGTTTCAACGAAATTTAAGAAAGGAACGTGCTTTGTAGTGCTTTCTTGGGTCAGTGCCTCCAAATCCCCCATGGGTGTGGGTGATCATCTCTGGTTCCCTCAGACGGCTCAGCTGCCAGCTCCTATCTGTAACCAGTGACCCAGCCTTGCCAGGCCATCAGCTGTATTGGGCGTCTGTATTGAGTCACCATACGTGCCAGGTTCCTCAAAGGCAGTTCTTGGTTCATTGAGTGATGTTCCCTACCTTTCAGGCTTCGTTTCCATGGATTCTTTGGGGGGAGACGGAAAAGGGGACATTGTCTGTTCCCTGTTTGGTGTCCCACCCGAAGCCCCTTCTGATCCATTCTTACATTGCCAGCTAAGAACCCCTGGGCAGATGATACAATTACTTTGTATTCTAGTTTCCTCCTTGGAAAATGGCATCGAAAGGGAAGCTACCACCCAGTGGAGCTACCCGGCAAATAGTGAGCCATTACTGAGTAGGGACCATCTCTGTATTCCGGCCCTGTGGCCATCAGCACTAGTAGTCCAACAAAGTCCTAAAAGGCAGGTGTTATGACATCATTTGACAGGCAAGGAAATGGAACCTTAAGGAAAGGATGGTTAATTGGTCTGACGACACATAACTGTTGGAGACCTGAGCCGGTAATTAAAGCTGGGACACTAACTTGTGCACTTTCTATGCTGTAAGCCCATGTGGTTTTCTTCATGGGCAGGAATTTCATGGACCATGTCCCAAAGGATTCCCCTCTGGGAATAGAACTGTTTTTTCTGGTGAGGCTCAGGCTGACTCATGGTCGAGGGGGACCAATAAAGTCTTTCCTGGGAATGAAATCTCTTTCTGTTAACTCACTGGGCCAACTTATTGGGGACCCCTGCTCACCTCTGACTTCTCAGTTAATTAGAGAATTGGGGTAAAGTGCTTCCAAAATTTATCCGAATTCTGCATTCACCAAGGTAACATGGAGGTTTCTCTTACCAGCTCATAGGGGTCACACCTCCAGTGCCTAGATGAAGGAAGGGCATCTTAGATGAACACCACATTGCTAGACATGGGGACGTGCTTGTCCTCTTCAGTTTGACAAACCCATGAGGAAGCTAGAAAACGAGAAGTCAAATTTTAAACTTTTCCTGGCTCAGAGCCCTTGCCGGACTTTGCAGATTTGGGGCTCCCAAAGAGCACTGTGTTGGTGGTCAAATAAAGCACACTCCAGAATGAAAGCAAACGCTGTGTGATTGGGAGGAAGGAGTCCAAAGGCCAAGGGGGCTCCCTAACTTCATTATCTGATTCTTCTTGCCAACCGCTGCACGTTACGAACAGGGCTGGGACTTGGCTCCTCGGCCACACTCCCGGGCCTGGGAGAGCTGAGGTATGTCTGGAAAAGAGGGGGACTTTGCCAAGGCAAGCATCTCCCGTGCCAGGCAGACCAGCAAATCGCTTCTTCTTGCAGTCCCTTCATCCGAATCCTCGACCAGCCAAGGCCCATTCATTTAATAAGTGCAAACTCAGGAGCTACTAAGTGCCAGGCTCAGGGCCAGACACTGAGAATACAGAGGTGAATGTGCCTAAATCAGGCATGCTTTTCATCACTTGTTCCCAAAAACATTCATTGATGTTTTCCTGATCCTAAGAGTAATGTGTGTCGGTTAAAAAAAATGAATTTCATTTAAATTGAATCACTCAATCTCCAGGGAGAAGCCCTGACAGCATTTAATGGTATTGGAATTCCTTGTTAGCCAAGGAAAAGCAGGACCGGGGAAAAAGGCCAGTTCTGTGAATCTTCTTAGAATAAGATCCAAAATTTCATAGTAAAAAAAAATTTTTTTAAGATTTGATTGGGACTTTACTTGAACAATGAAACTAAAAATTATGTAAATAAGGTTATATTATCCTACATTTAACAGCTCTTGTAACATGGGAATTATAATCTCAAGCATATCTTAGACTCAAGGCAAAAGCTTATTTGCTTTATTAGCATCTTTAGTTTTTTTTAGTTTTTTTTTATTTATTTGTCAGAGAAAGAACACAAGCAGGCAGAGCTGCAGGCAGAGGGAGAGGGAGAAGCAGGCTCCCCACTGAGCAGGGACCCTGGGATCATGACCTGAGCTGAAGGCAGATGTTTAACCAACTAAGCCATTCAGGCACCCGCAAAAGGTCATTTTTAGAATGGCATGCTTTTCCAAGGGCTTCTCTTGATCTTTTTTTATTTAAATCATTATCTCTGGAAGCATCTTAAAGTGTTATCATCCAGGGGTATTTATCAATTAATTGCTCTAACTCAGCCAGATCTAGATTTATCAGTGGCTTTCTGTGGCTTGAGCAGTTTTCCATCATCACTTTCATTGATTTCATGAAAGTCTGCTGCTTTTGCAGCAAAGACTTAGTTTCCCTCTGTAGTAGATTTGTACCATATTTGAATTGGGTAATCAGATGTCTGCACTGTCTGGTGATCAGGGACAAAGTTTGTTCACTGGTCTGTGTTCCCAGTCAGCTGAGAGCCGATCATCATGTCTTGCAACAATGATAAAGTTGTGTTCTCTACCCTAAAGTCAGAGTAAGCAACGACTGGGACATGGGAAAAGGCAGAGCCAAGGAGACGCCCCATGTCTGGAACCCCACCATACTTCCTGGTGGGCACCAAGTGTCTGGCAGAAGTAATTAGCAACCCCCAATAGATCTCTATTTTGAAGCCTCACTGGGTCTCTCTGTGCCTACTGGGTTGCCTGCCTGCCTGGCTGCCAAGGGTGTGAATGTCTCCATAATGAACCTGTTTTTTAGTTATGCCCCGGGCTTGATGTGAAACCAGAACAAAGAGGTTATTGATGCTGCTTTGGGGTAAATTGCTCCCCTGATGAGCATGGCTATCCAGATTTCATAAACTACAGTTAGATAAGCTTTCTCCTAGTTAGTAAAAAATTAAAAATTTTTTATTAGCACGTGCATGTTCCCCTTCCATTGTCTTTCCTCACCTGGGACCAAATGCCCCGTCCTTCCCAGCGGCTCTCAGTGCTGGGAGCCTCAGCTATAAAGAGGGTTGTATGAGGTCAGGTTCACCAGAAGCAGATCCTGAGATGGGGACTTCTGTGCAAGCAGTTTGTTAGGCCAACGCTCTGGAAAGAAGAGGAGTGCAGGGAGCAGAAGGGGGCAGAGGGAGGGACCCAACAGATATACTCTCAGCTGGGGGCTGCTTTAGCCTAATCCCGCGGGGGCTCCGGAACCTAAGCCGCACAACAGAGCCGGTCTCACCTGGAGGCGTTGTAACCCCCGCCCCCCCAGGCAAAGAGGCTCCCGTTCAGCTGGGGACTATTGAACCCATGTAGTAAAGGGGTTCTAGCACAGACACGGTGCACTTCTAGTGTTTGCTCCCCTCACAGCTATAGTAGGAGAGCGGAATATAGAAATAAATGGCCGCAGGAGGGCTGCGTTGGTGCTGACAGGCGGCAGAAGGGTGACGCATGAGCTCTTCTCCTCCAGCACCACCAGGAGCGTGTGAGTCATGAGCTGTCCGCTGAGGGCTCTCCAGCCTAGAGAGTCTGTGGTTTTTGCTCTCTCTGCCTCACCCCACCAAGGTCCAACCAGAATTCTGCAATCTCTAGTAGACTGAGTAGGGGGCAGAGAGACTCAGAATAAAGCAATAGATGCTGGCTTACGTGTTATTTTCTAGCATTTTTGGAATTGACCAAAAGAAGTGACTTCAGCAGCTCTAGAATTATCAAACACAGTCTGAAACCAAAGCCAAGTAAACTGAGGTCCTCTCAGGTTCCGGAGCAAATTTTTGAACTCACAGTCATTCCTTCACACACACGAGAAACCTAAAAAAGTCTTCAGGGCAATAAATCTTTACTTCACGAACAGGTAGACCTTTGACTTGAATGGAAAACCTGTCTTCTGGTTTGCAAGGGATTTCCTGTGAGGCATGGAACTTCACGAAGGGAGTTTAGAACTGGGTTGATGACTCATCTAATTTATATACATGCTGGGATGCTCTTGAGAGTAATTGTACCCCATGATGGATGTGAACAGGAACTGTGCCGGGGAAACTGAGAGCCAACATCACCTAGGCTGCCTCTGATGCCCACAGGCTGATTAGCTAGGATTTACAGGACCTTCTCCTTGGGCCAGTTGTAGACATTGCTTCTTCAAGGAGGAATAAGAAGAAGGAGTTGGGAACAGACCCCCCACAAATGAATCATTAGGATCAGTCTTTGGGATGTGCAGGTCCTGAGACAGCATTTGAGAAATTATCCTCTGGTTTCCTTATTGAAATTCCAGAAGCATGTCATCTAGGTTCCAAGAGCAGCCCCTCCTACTTTCACGCAAATGTCTGTCTGTCTGCTGGGAGGTCTCTTCTTTCTAAGCTGTGAACTCTTCAAGAACAGGAACTAACATCTTGGAGAACCATGCCCTTCTCGTTGATCATGGTAGGTGATATGCTGACTCAGTCACCCCATAGAAGCTCAGGGTCCATTCTGAATCCTGTGCTGCTTCTGTACTATGTGTGTGAACTTGGTACCCATGAGGATTTGGAGCCAAGATGCATGAAGGGAGCCTTGGAAAGAGACTGAGGAAAAGTGTTCCTGATAGTGGAAACAACTTAAAAAGAGGTGCAGAAATGAAGCCAGGTAAAGGGTGTTTGTAGACTAGAAACAGAATAGAAAGAGAAGAGAATGTATATGCTCTTTCCCTCTAGAAAATTAGAGTCATGGAATGGGGAGGGAGACAGGCTTTAGAGTCCACCAAGAATGACCTCACTAGGTCTGTGGCTTTTCCTTCTTCAAAATCTGCAACATACTGTCTTCCCTTGGAAGTCTTGATTTGGGTTCTGTAACTTGGAACCTGTGGGTTATGAAGAACTTCCTGGCTTTCCTTTGACCTTGGTTGTAGACCACATGTCCAGGTAGAAAGACAGCAGTTCCCCATGACCCCTGTCCTGGTTTCTCATGCCACAGTGTGTAGAGTCCAGCCTTGGTGGGCTGCACTAGGAGACCTCTCCTTGCCCTTGTACCTGGGAAGGCGAGCAGGGGACCAGCTCAGCCCTCACCTCCTCAGGCTGCAGAAAGAATCCCTATATTTTCCTTGGTGTGATTTTCTTAGAGTTTGTCTTTCCTAAACTAGCAAGGTTTTATTTTTTTTTTTAAGATTTTATTTATTTATTTGACACAGAGAGATTAGATCACAAGTAGGCAGAGAGGCAGGCAGAGAGAGAGAGGAGGAAGCAGGCTCCCCGCTGAGCAGAGAGCCCGATGCGGGCCTCGATCCCAGGACCCTGAGATCATGACCTGAGCCGAAAGCAGAGGCATTAACCCACTGAGCCACCCAGGCGCCTGAAGGCAGAGGCTTTAACCCACTGAGCCACCCAGGCGCCCACTAGCAAGGTTTTAAAAAGCAGGATTAGAGTGTGGGCTTAGGAGAAAGTGTCCAGGAAGACAACGTGGTTGTCTTTGATCCAAACCTTTGGAGGCATCTGGCTCACATGCACCCTGGCCCAGTTCACCAGGAGAACACCAGCATTCAGAGCTGAAACATTAATTAAGAATGTTCTGGACGCCTGCCTTCCCACCAAGCCCATGGGAAGGGTGGGCTGCCAGAGGAGAACCGGGGACTCGGCCTGTTCGTAGGCTTCCCTCCCACCCCACCCAGCAGTGGTGTTGTTTGGGAACTTCCCCAAAGAAGGACCGAGTCTGCTGAAGTCTCAGTTTGCCTCACAGAGGCCACTTACACACCATTTGTTTCCACATAGCCACCCCATCCATTGGTGCTTTTTCTCTTTCAGGAGGAAATGGGCATTTCCTGTGAACTGCTCGAATCAGACTTCCTCAAGTGCAGCGTGGGATTTCCTTTCATGAGGTCAAAATCGAAGGTAAGGGGAAGAGACGAGGCACTTACTTCACATCAGGCCTCCAGCCCTTCCCACCAGACACCCTACCCTCTCAGCTATACCCCACCCCCCAAGGCTTCCTCTACCCCCAGCCCCCACCCCTGCCTTGAGCAATGGACTGCTCAGCTCCCGTGGGGATGGGGGTGGGGCTGGCTGTGATCTACTATTCCACAGGGGTCCTCCCCACATGCTGTTCCTCTCTGATCCACATGACATACCCTAAATGTGAGCGACACGCCATGGCCTTGGTACTTGGGCAAGCACCATCTGGTTGGCCTTCCTAAAAATCTTTCTCTGGGACATTCCATGCCACTGTGAGGGTGACAACATAAGAGAAATGCGGTCTGGGCTAGTGACCTCCGGTTCCGACTGTCACTCCCTGGGGTTCTTACAATTTTCTGAAGAGACCTCTTAAAATTCTTAAAACATAAATAATGGTATGGTACTTTTTTTTTAAGTAAAAGAAATTAGACTCACTTTGGTATTTATATGGAGCCAAATTTTCTAAGCTCAAACAGTAATATGGTCCAGCGTATTCAAACATCCATGGAACATTCTGGTATGTGCCAGTATTATAAGGATATGCAAAGATACATAGAAGATGTGATTGTTGGAAGCAAAACTAGAATCTAAAAGATCAGGTCTGCCTTTTGAAATGGGAGCTATTTTTCTTGCTATGATTTGAAGGAAATTTCATATTCCTTTGTCTAACTTTTTCCCCCTAAAAAAAAAAAAAGAAAGAAAGAAAGTTTAATCCTCCTCTCCTGCCTATGTCACAGAATCAACTTGTTTTAATCTCCAAGGCGTTTTTGTCCCAGTACCTCATGGCTGTTTTGTAAGCCAGTTGTGAGAATGTTCAAGTGAGAAAGAAGATTTGCTGATTGCCTAACAAATCACTCGAACCCCTCAGCCCCACCGAAGGCGCCTGCTCCAAATGACAATGGCTCTTACATCCGTGATTCCTCAGCCTTTTAGGAACCCTTCAATGTCCGTGAACCCTGGACATTATTGCCTGTAGAAACATACGTGGCACCTCCGTACACGTGTTTAAATGAAATCTTTTCAGCAACCGAAAATCAACTTAACTGAAATCGACTTAACTGAAAAACGTTAACAGTCGCCATTTCATTGGTAAAATCCAACCAACATCCCAAATCAAACCTAAGGTGGGTCTTGCTAGCTTTAGCTTAAAGGTTATTTTAAAGGGAAATTTTATCACTTTGACGTACCGATCCAGGATCACTTACCATAAAGAGAGGGTAGTCATAAAAATGAATACAGTGAAAACAAAGCCATGTTGAATTCTGGAGCATTAAATTTTATCAAAATTCATTAACTCTCAAAATAGTCATGGAACCGACAGAAGTAGGAACTTGGGAAACTTGGATTTTTTCCCAGGTCAGTAATGCCGCTACCTTCCTCCCACAGACAGAGGCTTAGACCGGAGCAACACTAAAGCTGGAGTTTGGAGGTCTGTGGGCAAGTCCCTGGAGAGAGCCCAAGGAGTGACCCTCCTTGGCTCCTTGGCTCCTTGGCAAGGCTGGGAACCCCCTCTCTCCCTGCCTGGCTTGCCCTCCCTTGTGTCTCGGCCCCTGGGGCTCAGTCAGGCTGCAGCCCGCCTGCTCAGCCTCATGACTGCACCGTCAGCTTCCTTTGGTGGCCATCTGTCTCTGTCTCTCATGACCAACCTGCCCTATCTCTGGCCTTCCGTTCTCCCAGCCCCCCTCTCTGTTTTTGGCTTCTTACCTCAGCTGGGTCTGTAGAGTGTTTAATTCAGATCTCATGCCAGTTCTGACTCTGTACTGGGACAAGACCCTTGACTTTCCCTTCCTTTGTTTCCTCCAGTTCTGCTTCCCATCCTGTCTCCATGTCGCCACCCTCCCTGGCAACTGAAGAGCCCCCTGCAAGAGAAATTTCTGTCTCGAGAGGGATGTCCGCTGTCCACTGTGTTTGATGGGTCAGCGTCCATTACTTTCAGGCAGCATGTAGTGCAACTGAATCTAGGGTTGCGAAGGTAGACCCGTGCCTAGCATTAGTCACTGAGGAACCCAAATACTTAGGTACGAAATGATCAAAGATTCTCAGAGCTTGACGGAACTTAAGAATCGTTTTGTCCATTTTCTAGTTTTTATTGAAAGGCAAAGAGGGTGAGTGTCTTTGCAAAAGATCACATACTCAGTTTGTGGTCGAGCCTGGCTCTGTGAACCCCTACCCGGGGGTCCCTCCCACATTCCCCACACATGCCCATTGTGTACATGGTGAAAACCACTTGCTCAGGGCAGTCTTCCCCAAGCCATGGGAAGCTCACGACAGGCTGTGCCTGCAGTGATTGTAGGCTGCTCCTGAGAATATTTTAGGCCAAACATGGACACTGCACGAAACAACATTGACTCTAACAGTGAGACAGTTACTACCTGTTCAACACTCTTTCTCCCTGATCACATGCAGGAGAAAGTCTCCCATAGTGCCAGCCTGTCTTTAACACCTCCGCAGCTCTTGCGAATCTCCCTCTTGCCAAAATAGAGGAGACCTTAGGCTCAGAGCCCTCAGCAGGCCACAGAATGCAGCAGTTCTTTGTTTTCATTTATTTTTGTGACAACCTTCTCTTCCTGGTAAGTGATCCTGATTCCCATCTGTGACCATGATAGAAATTTTCCTTCTGAAGTGCAGCCACTCTGGAAAACAGTACGGAGGTTCCTCAAAAAGTTGAAAATAGAGCTACCCTGTGACCCAGCAATTGCACTACTGGGTATTTACCCTGAAGGTACAAACGTAGTGATCTGAAGGGACCCATGAGCCCCAATGTTTATAGCAGCAATGTCCACAATAGCCAAACTATGGAAAGAACCTAGATGTCCATCAACAGATGAATGGATAAAGAAGGTGTGGTATATATATATATACAATGGAATACTATGCAGCCATCAAAAGAAATGAAATCCTGTCATTTGCAACAACGTGGATGGAACTAGAGGGTATTATGCTAAGTGAGTTAAGTCAGTCAGAGAAAATTATTATCACAGGATTCCACTCACATGTAGAATGTAAGAAACGAAACAGGAGCATAGGGAAAGAGAGGAAAAAATAAAATAAGATGAAATCAGAGAGGGAAACAAGCCATAAGGGACTCTGAACTATAAGAAACAAACTGAGGGTTGGTGGAGGGGTAGGGGATGGGGAGGGTGGGGTAACTGGATGGTGGGCATTAAGGAGGACACGTGATGTAATGAGCACTGTGTGTTCTATGCAACAGACAAATCAGAACTCGGAAACTCATAATACACTATACATTAATTAATTGAATTTAAATAAGATAAGATTTTAAAAAAGTAAAGCAGTCTTTCAACAAAAAGAGTGGTAATGAAAGTACACTATAAATGACAGGGGTGGTGTGGTGCGCAGGTGTGGTGAACATTAGGAAGATGGTGTGGGAATGATACTTAGAAAGGCCTGGTTTAGGGGATGAACATATCACTTTCTAGAGGACCTCAGTTGCTAAAAAGCACGGTGTGCCTCTCACCAGGGCACAGTCCAGGTTTGGTTTTATTGCTACAGCTGTACCTCTGGCCTGGCAGCCAGAAAGATACGCATAAAAAAATAAAGCTTGCCATGCAAATGAGCTTCCAGAGGTCATAAACCACAGAGACCGTGGTGTTTAAGTTGGGAATGCTCGCTGAGGCCAGGTGTCACTTTCTTTTCCCCTAGTACGAATTCAGCGTGATCTTTGACACAAGCCACCTGTCTGGGGAAGAGGAAGTTCTTAGCTTCATCATTACTGCTCAGAGGTAAGGGGGCGGGGGCTTTACTTTTTTTTTTTTTCCTAAGATAAAGATTTATGAGAACAGGAAAGGAGGTTGTCTGGTCACGCTTTGATGATGCTCAGGATTCTGAGGAGGAAGAAACCCTGATGCGATAGGGCCCCAGAGCACTGGCTGGGATCGGAGCTCCCGGGGCTGGTGTCTGTCCAGTTCTGCTGATGCAGCCAGCAGGTCGGACTGAGCTGGGAGGGACTGGGGATCATCCAGTCAGAGTCAATGACTTACAGCCAAGGAGACACAGACCGGGGAAGGTGAGGATTCTGATCCAAGCTCACGTGGTTGGTTGGTTCACAAACTTCTTCTGTGGGTTGCATTCCTGGATGCAGGAGAGGGCACAGCAGCGCAGGGTAGGGGGCCAAGCCTGTTGTCAGAGGCCCCAACACATGCTTCTCCAGAGAGGGCTTATCCTGGAAGCCTTGTGGGCAGAGAGTCAGGGCAGGGCACCATGCAGGGCAACTTGTGCCCTCAGGGGGGTGCTCCTGCCCCTCTCTCTTCAGTGTAGCCTCGAGCCACAAGGGGGCCTTGGGGGTTGTCAGCTGTCTCCCCACCCAGAATCCACGTGCACCTTGAAGCGGCATTTGGGTAGCGCTTGGCTGACATCGGGATAGAAGGAGAGGTAGTTACATGGGTGAGGAGGAAAAACAAACTTTGATTGGGGTGTAGGCTGGATACCCAAGGCTACTTTTGTAATTTGGATTTTTATCTGGAGAGGATTTTAAACTTACCAGAACTGTTGCAAAAAGCGTAATTCAAGGAACTCTCCTGCAGCCCATGCTGACACTTGGCTTCATTTACTTATCATTCTCTACATACAGTTTTTTTCCTTAACCATCTGAAAGTTGCAGAAATCATGCCTCCTTCCCATAAGGACTCCAGTATGTGTTTCCTAAGAGTGAGACCATTTTCTCCAGTAAGCAGTATAGTTAGCAATTGCCGCAAATGCGACACTGACACAATACTGTTATCTCCTCTACAGTCCATGTTCCAACTGTGCCAGTTGTCCCAGTGACTTTTCAGCCCCGTTGTCACGGGTCCAGAGTCCAATCAAGGACCATGCATTGCATTCAGTTATCGTGTCTTCTCTATAGTTACCTTAACCGCCAAAGGAAATTTCATGCCAAGAATCCAAAGTCCATCTCAGAGGTGGTCTGGAGATCTGAACCAAACCCTGAAGACCAAGGTCAGGCAAGATCCACTGAAAATGATGAGAAAACACAATGAGGAACTGCATGGCTGGTAGAGGCCAGGAAACCAGAAGGCCAGACATGGGTGAGCAGGCAGTGGAACCACGGGCTGAAAGTCAACCAGGCAGGGGTGCTCAGTGGAGTCACAAAGTTCAGACCTAAAGACCCTCAGGATCTGGGGTACAGAGTGAAGTCACACACTCAGCTTTATGGAGCTAAAGCCCCCCCCATCACCCGCATGGTCACCCTTGAAATGAGGGTGCTCAACCCCAGCCTTCCTTTGAGGAGGAGAATGCCCTCAGGAGCTGAGAAGGAGCTCCTCATCTCACATTCCAAATTATCAAGAGTGCCATTTCCCAGACTCTCCAGATGAGCCAGCCGCACTGGGGCCAGCCCATCGAGGCGATGCGCTGTACGGAATAGCGGGGACACCGGCTCAGCTGTGTCTGGCCCCCAGAAGGAGCGGGAAGTCATGCTTTAGACCACTCTGCCCACTCCCCTGCACGATTGTCACATGGTCGCCACGGGGAAAGGACCGGGCGGGGGCTGAGAGGGATCGTGGGTGAGTGAGAGTGAATCTGGCATCCCAAACCATCTCAAGAAGGCTTCAGTCTAGAGACGGAGGCAGACACCCTGCTTCCTCAGGGGAGGAGAGACAACCTAGCCCAGGGCAGGCACACTTGGCTCCTTCAGTCTGCAAACGTCTGAGCCCTTCCCACAAGCCAGGCACTGTGTAAGACGTTGGCAAAATCCCTACTGTTGGGGAGCGAGTGTGCTGGGGGCAGGGGGATAGGAAATGAGCCAATGACTATAGAACGTCAGCGGGAGCCAGGAGCGTGGCGATTCATCCGGCAAGCACGGCGGCCGGCGTGTTCACTGGCAATCACAAAGAGTCTTCTTTGTGTCCCACACTCTTTTTAAGTCCACTGGGTGCGGGTAGGCTTTTCCCTGTCTTACGGGGAGTGGGGGTGGTCTAGGACAGTCCCGTGCATTCACAGGTGTCTCTTGGGTAATGCCGAACTCTGCGGTCACTCCAGGTCTCACGGCAGATTCACTATAATACAAAACTAGAATGAAGGTGTCCCCTGAAATCATCAAAACTTGATTTAAAGTGAAGGCTTTCTCCCCTCGGGGAGAGCGAGCTGCAGAAGGGAAGCCTGCTTCTCTCTCGAGAACAATCTTGCTTTCCTCCAGCGGTGCTAGTGCTATCCCCCCACCCCCACCCCGCTTCC
>LNAC01000730.1:682727-705940 GCA_002007465.1 Ailurus styani
GTCCCGAGCCCCCCCAGGCTCACAGCAGGGCTTGTGGGAGGGGTGAGTGAAATAGAAAAGGTGCTCACTCCTTAGCAGGTAGGAGCACTCCCCGGGCCGTACGGCTATTCCAAGGTGATTCTTGCCTTTGGACAGCCTGCCCTCCGCTGGGGGGTTCTCTCACCCTCGAGTCCCTCAGCCTGTCCTCCAACCTCAGCCTCTCCCCAACCACACATCCCTTCAGCTTCTGCTGCTGAGACTGTGCCCTCAGGGGCAGGACCAAAGGTGACCTCACCGCGGCTTTCGCATACAAGTCCCACTTGGTAGCCTCTCTCCTGGCGGTCTCTGGAAATGCCGGGATTCTTGCATGGCCCCTTCTCTTTTACTGGGCCAGGAGAGGGGAAGCCAGCAGCCTTCCCCTCCATTCCCTGGGCAGCCCCCCCCCCATGCTGATCAAGGTGCCCTGAAGTGTGGCTTAAAGGGCAGACACCCTCCCCCACAGCCTCCCCAACACTTCTCTCTCTCAAAGTGGTTTCTCCAGAAATCCTCCTTTCTCAACTCTGTTACATCCTTGATATGACACCTCAGATTTTTGCCCTGAGCCTTAGTAAATCCTGGTCTGGTGCTTTCCTTTGGATCTGGCATCCCTCACACGTCAGCCAGAACGTGCACCTGAACGAACATACTTCGTACTCACCCCCTGAGTGTTTCTTGAATTTTCACAAAACACCAGTGCCCCAGCATCTTGGACTGAGATTCTTCCCAAGCCCAGCATCTTTCAATTTTCTGTGGCTGGCTTTGGCCCCTCACTAATGGCTTTGCCCTCAGGTACCCCCTCTCCGTCTCTAGCCCCTGGGCGTCAGGGACGCTCAGGTCAGTCCCCAACAAGTACAAAGGACAGTGGTCAGCTGCCATATCTGTGGGAGGCAGACACAAAGAAGCTCTGATTTCTTCTCCCACTGCTCTTTAATTTTGTTTTCATTTGAGGCCTTCCTCAGTCTCAATGTTATTTAAAGCTCACGGAATCAAGATTCCCTTTCCCTTGGGAATGACTGTGATGCTGGAAGCATATATTATCAGAACCCCTCAATCCACAACCACAGTCACACATTTTGGCTTCAGCGTTGCTTTCTGTATTTTTCTTTCTTTCTTTTTTTTTTAACATTATCACAAATATTTTGGAGAATGTTCTCTCTCCTAAAAGTAAGAGCACAGCACATCACAGTGTGTGTTTGGCCTTCTTTATGCTGTGTTATTGTGTCCAACTTCCACTCCAAAGGTGATGGCTTTCTGGCTTTTAGTTCAGCCCTGGTTGGACTTCCTTAACACACACTAAGCATCTGTAAAAAATCGGAGTAAATAACAACAGCCATGATTGTTCAAATACAGCCCAGCAAGCCCAGAAATCCTGCACAGCCTTCTAGAGGGACAAGGGTGGCCCACCATAGGGTGTTAGCATTTCAACACAGATTACATTTGGCTGGCTTGCAAGCTTTGAAATCGTGTGAGACTCAGTTATTTTTTATTCATCCTGTTTCAAGATCCCATAATTCACGTTCACATAAAACATGACTGTGATCTAACAGGAATACGTATAAAGCATAGAGAAGTAGACTTGGTTCCCATTGCCAGAATCTGGAAGGGCCTCCCTGGGGAGATGGTATCTAAACAGAGGAGTCTGTATTCAGGCTGAAGACACGGAAGCACAGTGCTGAGAATGTACACAGGACAGCCTGCTCTGTGACAGCCAGGTGGGTGGTGGGCACTGTGGGGAGTTGGGGATTCATGAGCCACCTTTGCAGTGAGCAGACAGGGCAGCGGAAGATGTGCCAACAGAGGAGATTGGGCTGGGCCACGGAAGGCCCATGTAGCTTCAGAGAGTCTGCACCACGTTCCATAGGCAGAAAGTCTTTGAAGAGGAAAGTGATGCATTCAACAGTTTGCCCACAGAGCTTGTTGAATTTCAGAAAGGGAGGCCAATGGTCCATCAAACCTGGAAATTCCTAATTCTGCTATTGTTTCTTGGACCCACAGAAAACTCACGGTGGTTGGGCAGATCCATTAGTAGGCTCTCTTGGTTCCCCTCCACCTGTGGCTGAAGATATTCCTGGGAAGGAACACTGGGGCAGGAAATAAATGACATGAAAGGGACTTCCTTGTCAAAGAGAGGAAACTCCACCTGCCTCCCAACCCCCCCCCCCCGGGGCTAATCTGTGGTAGAGAACAGGGAGCCAACAATACCGCTGTGAGAGCTCTATCTGTTAGAATCACAGGTCCGTAGATGTTGCGGTGCCCAGGGGAGTCACCTGGGGGGCTTTAAACACCACCGATCCCTGGTCCATCCCGCAGAGGTTCAGATCTGTTGGTCTGGGGTGAGACCTGGGCACTGGGATTGTGAAATAGTCTCATCGGGTGATTCTAATAAGCAGCCAAGACTGAGAGACACCATCTGTAGCCCCTGGCTCTAGACTGGCCACGTTTCCACTTAGCAAACTTCTATTAAGCATGTGCAATTTATCAGACGCAATGCTGGGCACTAAGAAAACGCTAATCACTTACTAAAATCAAGAACATCCCCTTATGTGCACAAAGAGTGAGTGCTACGTTTTATCAGGGGACGCCTAGTATTGGCAGCTTGAATAATTAGCAGAATCTTCTAACATTGGAATCACCGACTTAAGGAAGCTGTATTATGTGTTAAACATGCCGCAGAATATCGCAGGCACTCATTTCTTCCCAGATGTCTGTGAAAACCCATCTTACCGCTGCAGAGGGTGGGTCCCAGCACTTGACTCCCGGCTCTGGCAGAAAGATCCTTAAAGCTCCTTATCTTGAAAGCCACCGTTAAAATATCAATCGTTCTGTCCCCATCACCACCCTTTGAAGCTCTCTTGCCTACTTGTGGATTTAGGAGGACGTAAAGTTGAGCCTAAACAGTCCTCCAGAGCTCTCTCAGCAGCCTGGCTTTGCAGACCATGGGAACGCATCCCAAGTCACGAGCTCGCTGGAAGCCTTTTGATGTTTGGCCTTTGTATCTCAACTTTTCAGCTTCAGTCGGTCTGGAGCAGTCCCCTGATGACAGATGAAACTGTCGGGCCTGAGCTGCCAGCAGCCACAGGTGGTTGGACAAATGGCAGGGCAAGGGGTGCACTTCCATCAGGAACCAATTATCGGCAGGATGCGGGGTGGGGGGAGGGAGCGGGCCAGGGCGTTACCAGTCCCATCCATTCCATCGTCACCTCTGATCTGCCTCTAGCAGGGATTCTAAGGCTTTTATTGACCCCCTGGGAAAGGAAGGGCAAGGGAATCAGGCCAGGTGGGCACCCAACCCTGCTGCTTCTGCATACTGCCCTATGAGTGTTGGATGTCACCCCATTTGCAGAAGACAAATGAGGAGTCAGGGGTCAGAGTCACAGAACACTATTGTTTCAGAACAATAGGAGAAAGAAGGAGAGGGGATGTGAGATGCTCTTTAAGGATTGTTGCATTTAGCACTTGCTGATGGGAGAGGAAGGCAGTGGGGGCAGTGGGAGGGCAAGGAGCTGGCAGGAACTCTGCAAGGGGTCAGGGAATGGTTGGGGGGGCAGGGAGTAGGCCAGTGAGCTGTGTCCAAACCTCAGTGGGTCTTGGGGCTCCTACATTCCATCCCTGGAGGATGTACTTGGCTTCCAACTAAGATCCCACATACATGCTATGTGGTGGAACCAGCTAGAAGTGCTGGCTCTGGCATCTTCCTCCCAATGGCCCTGCCTTTTCCCAAGGCGGTACTTCCACGATCATCTTTGAAATGTAACAAAATAGTAAAAGGAAGCTAGGTCTTCTCTCTCCTCCCTCCTCCCTTTACTCCTCTTCTTCCTCTCCCCTCCCCTGCTCCCTATCCACAACCTTCCAAATCTGGTATCAGAGCCCTAGTTTGGGAGTCTAGCTGACCTGGTTTGCTATGGATCCTTGGGCAAGTTCCCTAGTCTCTCCGAGCTGCTCCTTACCTGTCAGAGGCAGGCAGCCCCCCACCCTTCTAGGGTTCCTCGGAGGACCCGGTAAGATCATGCTGTGCAGTATGCCTGACACAAGGCAGCCACCCAACAGCGTCAGCTTCCTTGCACTCTGCTTTCCAGAAAGACTCCAACAGTCCCCATTCTCCGCTTTCCCACTCCAAGGGGAATGCCTGTCTGTGACTACTGTAGCCAGAGGTCTCTAGGGGAGCTCCTGCAGTCTTTATCATGATGGGGTTGGCCGGCCCCCTCCCCCAGTCTTGGCTGACTTGTCCATGGAGGGCGGGTGATGCCTCCAAGTTGTAAATGGAGGCTCAAGTCCAGCAAACCCCTTCCCAGCTCCAGTGCCCTAATCTTGCCGGTCCGTTTTTCATGGAACAAGCACTCTAGAAGTGGCACGTGCCGTCGGTGCCCAGCCGTAACCATTCAGTGCTCACCCTTACCCTGCACCCACTGGACAGCTTCCAGCTCCCAGCCCCTGCAGCTTTGCCTTTGCTGAGGCCTTCTCGGGCCACAGCCCGCTCACTTGGGTGCAGAGTGCAGGTGCCAGCAAATTCCTGGTCCCTTCCCCTCCTCCCCCGGCAGCAGATCTCTGGAGTCATGTATAAAGTCCCACCTCCCATGGGAAGACCTAGGTGTATGCTCCACGCTGCCTCCCAGATGTCCCCAGCAAGTCCAAACCCAGTTGCCCACAGCACTGACCTCCTGGATTACCTGCTTTTTTTGCCCTCATTCCCTTCCCTGTCTCTTCTCCACTCCCTGCTGGTATCTCCTGGGGTCACCTCCCCAGTGTACTGTTTGTGCTTAGATCTTTGGGAGGGGATCACACCTGAGGCGACAGGCCCACCGTGCCTCTGTACACAAGGATACAATCAGGTGCTCAGCTAGCCCTTGGAGAGTGACAGGTTGAGGTCTAACCTGGAACAACGAAGCCTGCTCCGGGGTAGCAAGCACTGCCAGCACTCACCCCTCTCT
Source organism: Ailurus styani (assembly GCA_002007465.1). Taxonomy (NCBI): domain Eukaryota; kingdom Metazoa; phylum Chordata; class Mammalia; order Carnivora; family Ailuridae; genus Ailurus; species Ailurus styani. The sequence goes on from LNAC01000730.1 coordinate 687,674, forward strand.
TCCCACGCAGTGGCAACATGGAACGTTCCGAGTCCCTGCATGACAACACCCTCATGCTGACCGTGCCGCTGATGCACGAAGTGGACTCGTCCATCACTGGGTGAGTAGCCGGTCCCGGGTCACCAAAACACAGAGGTGCCCCCCGGGGGGGGGGGGCGCTGTGTTTTTCTCGTATTTGCACGTGTAGCCAGAAGTGTGTGACCTGCCCGTTCCCCTTCTTCCCGGCCTTGAAATGCAAGGCAAAATTTAGTTATGACTCATGCCCTCCTTCTGCCTTGTTCTCCCCTCCTTCCCAGCTCCCCACCCACCTGCTGGGTGACGGGAGAGGTTTGATGACAAGGCAAAGCCCCAGAATGTCTTTGAATGTCCTATACACCTTTATGTGCCTACTTGCCCAGCACCCACCCCTCCAGAGGGCCATGATTCCTGGGATTCAAATCTCAGCCAAATGCTGCTGGGCCAGAGCTTACAGCCACATGTGTCCCAGACGCCCTGGTGGCCTTACAGAAAGGCTGGCCTTTCTGATTAGCGACTCAGCCAGCCCCAGCCTTGAATGTTCCTGTTAACCCCTTCTGCAGAGCCAGCGGTGGCTGGGCCTGATGTCGGCAGTGGGCGAGGAACGATCGTGACGGGGCACGGTGTGTGCCGGGTCAAGTCCACGGCTGCTCAGCGCCGCTGGCATGGGAAGGAGGGGCTGCGGGCTGCAGGGACCCGATGCAGTCTGGGCAGTTTTCAGCCAGAGCCCAGGCCTGGAGAAATGAGAACTCAGTGCCTGTTTCTGGCTTCAGAAAACAGAGCACATACCTCTTTGATAGTGGAAAAAGGATTTGCACAATTAGTTTAGATCAAATGAGGACCTGTTGAACCCCTGCCCCAAATGCAAGCTGAACTTTCTGGGGGTTCAGTGTTTCTCATTTTTCATTCTTCAAGTGCTTCTGGGTCCCAGCCTTGGCTAGAGGCAGAAACGTTAATACGCTGCCGAAGGAACCATTCCGCAGTAGCTCCCAGGCTGCTGGGCGCAGGAATGAACCTCTCTCTGGGTGTTCCTGTGCTTGTTTTTCCTCGTGCTCTTCAGACAGAAGGCATCATTGGAATATATTTGCAAATTGGCATAGATTTGCCTCTGTTCCGGGCTCTATTTTTAACCATGTGGTTTATTTACTCGTCTCATCAGAGGCACAGTGAGAATGTGGCCTGAACCAAGCCCTGTCCTTAGGGGGAAAGAGAAAACACTGGATCCTGTTGTCAGGTCCTAGGAGGCCTCAATGTTGAGGCGTTAACAGCCCTTAACACAGGAGTCAACCTCTGATCTTTCTGGGAACATAAAACAAGGCTGGTTTAAACGAACCAAGTTCTTGCCATTTGATAACACCGGGAACTCAAACAACATTTCTAAAATAATACATTTGAGTCGAAAGTAGATGAATTGCTGTCCATTCAGATTTGGTACCGAAAATCTTACATGAGTATCTGGGCACAGGAGCAGCTTCTGGAATCTCATCTAGAATCCATTCTTGGAAATTTCAGTGAGTCCGGCCTTGGTCTCATCTAGGGCTTGTTCATATGGACAATGTTGAAAACATCGTCATAAACTGCACTTGAGTTCGTAATCCCATCTTAAGTAGCCACCGTTTGAAGTGTGGAGAAAAATGCTATCATTGAACAGACCCAACTTTTAATAGCGAATTTCTAGTAGTTTTAGTAGTCTGACAAATTTAAAATTTTTTTTATGAATTTGTCACAGGGTCACAGGGGCTTAGGATACTAAATATATAATTCATTTATATTTATTTCTTAAAAATTTGCCACAATCTTCCTCGGTCCACAAAATGTTTTTCACATGATAAAACAGAATATGTATAATTTTGTCATCTAGTTTAAAAAAAAAAACCTGAAATCAAAGCTACCATTGTCTTCCTCATCGTTTTAGAAATGTAATCCCAGTACATATTTATATGTATGGCTTATTAATTTGACCTAAGATGAGAAGACATTCCTAGAAACTTCTGTTTAGAAAACATAGGTCTGGCTGCGTCCATTTATAGAACAGAGAAGTAACAGTTCCAGAAGGGAAGGGTTTAATGAAGACAGTGGAGAGAACAATGTTCTGGATTAAACAGAGACAAATGTTTGGGTTCTCAGGACAGCTATGACCATGGGATGCTTGACCGAGGTTTAGGTTTATGGATTAACCGCTTTCCTCTTTCAGAATCATGTCTCCAACCTCCTTTGTGTACGGCGAGTCTGTGGATGCATCTAACTTCATTCAGCTAGATGACCTGGAGTGTCATTTCCAGCCCCTCAACATCACCCTTCAGGTACCAACCCCGGGAGATGGTCTCTGTCACTGGCAGCCACGGAAGGGCCCATGGGGATAGGCCTTCTCCTGAAGGGCAGCTAAAGAGCCAGGCTCTTTCCAGGAGCAACTTTTCCCGGCCTGCTTGGCTAGAGTATAGTGTATGTGTGTATATGTGTTTTCTGTAGACACACAAAATCCTTTCCCTGCCTGGGACTCTGTTGTGTAGACCCCTCTGCTTCTCACCTCTGGGAAGGAAAACTGCATGATAAACACCCACTTTCCCCCAAGAAGCCCTCTGGCCAACGTCCCCACCCAAATGGCCCCAGAGGACCCCTTTCAGTTCTCCATCATTATTCGCCTTATGGGCAGGGCAGTCCCAGGCACTTGCCATGTCCTCTTCCTCCTGGAGCTCTCCATGCTGACTCCGCCTGGACCCCACCCCCCCCACAGAGGACAGGCGTTCAGAGGTGCATCTCACAGTAGCAAAGCGGTGTGAGAATACATACGCCCCCCTTGGGGGGCAGCACGCTGCTCCCTCACAGAGCCGTAGCTGGCCCTCCCCGGTCACACGGGTAGCATTTTCAGCAGGTCCACTCTGTGTGGACCATGGACATCATGAAGAGCACTCTTCCTTTTTTTAGACCATGGTGGGCAGACATGTTCTATAAAGGGTCCATGCGTAAGTAGTTCAGGCTTGGCGGGCCATATAGTGTCTGTAGCAACTATTCAGCTATACCACAAGAGTGCCAAAGCAGCCAGGGGCAATGCACAAACAAAACTGAAGTGATGGGCACTGAATTTGGGATTTTATATTATCCTCACGTGTCGTGAAATGTTATTTTTCTAAAAATATTTTTCCAACTATTTAAAAATGTACAACCATTCTTAGCTTGTGGGCCGTGCAAAAAACAGGTGGCAGGCCAGGTTTGGCCTGCGGGCCATAGTTGGCTGAGTCCTGCTGTGAAGTATAAATCCTCAGGCCAGCACTGTTCAACATGAGTTCATCTTTGCCTATTAAGCTAGAAGGACCTCAGCCTCATCCAGTCCCTTGTCCTCAGTTGACAAGAACTGGAGCCAGGTTCCAACGGTGTGGCCAAGCACCCTGCCAGGAGCTGCTGATGACGTGAAGGCGAAGGGCCTGGCTCACCCATGGTGCACCCTGACCTACGTCCAGTGTCTCTCCCTTCCAGCTCCCAGAGCTGTCCCTTGCCTCTTCCCCATTCCTCCCCATAGAGAAGATGGTTTCCTGGTCTGGCATCAACTGCTATGGCCATAATGACTATTTTCTTTCTCCGTGGCCGCTCCTAGGTGGACCAAAGGGGTGAGACATAATCGTGGGGTGTGGGTCCAGAGAAAAAGGCAGTGAAACATTTGTGGGCTCTCCCAAACAATGGTCTCCCTCTCTCAGTCTCCCAGACAAGAGACCTCTGAAACCATGGCTGGAGAACACATGTCCCCAGCTCAGAGAGGAGGCGCCTCCTGACCAGCTGAGCCCCTACTGTCACACGCTATGTTCCGTTTCCAGGGAAAAGGGGAAGATGGGGTTAGACCTGCTTTTGAGACCTCACAGTGACTGCTGTGAGTAGGACCTTTGTTTCTGAACTGCTGCTCAGGAGTAGTTTCTTCTTCCTCAGTGCTATTTGCAACTGGATAGAAAACAGATAAAAGACCAGATGGAGTGATTTCATTTAAATCACTTTAAGTTTAATTACTTACCCACTCTTGGAGTTTTTGAGGTATCTAACAACAAAAGATACAGTCCAGAAAAAGATTCAGAAGGCTTCAAAGGACTTAAACCATGCAATGAAGAGGGTAGAGGTGTCAAGACAAGAAAGAATTGGAGGTACACCGGAGATCCAAAAATCTTATCACCCTCTGGAAAGGGAAGGGAAGGGAGGAAAAGAAAGGAAAAGAAAGGGAGAGAGGAGGGGAGGAGGATGGAAGGAAGGAAGAAAAGAAAGGAATAGAAAGATCGATCTTGAGGGCATGTGGTTAAGTTGTGTTTCTCTGAGAGCATGTTTACAGGGAGCTTAAAGTTTGGTATTGAAGCAAAGAGCTTTTTCCCATCTGAGCTGACCTAGGATACAGGCTAGAGAATGTGGCGGAGATGAGTGATGGGCATGCCCCTTAGATAAACCTCTTGATTACCAGCTTGCCCGAGGAAGTACACAGCATTCCATTCAGGATTAAGAGAGTCTGCTGGGTCGGAAAGATGGATAGCATGTGTCATTGATGGGAAGGAGATCCTCCTGGGTCAGCAAAGCTGACCGTTCCCCTGAGAATCCTCTGATGATTCATTTTCTGATACAGTTGTCATTATTATGACTGTCATGCAGGAAGGCCATGGGCCAGGTAGATGGGGATAGTGGGGGAGTGTGGGATCAGGAAGTAGATAAAACTCTCCTACATGTCCTTCCTCTGATACCATCACTCCTGACGAAGAGCACAGGACTTTCCATATACAGTGATTTTTCGGTTTTTTAAAAGCTGTTATTCAACAAGCTACGTGATGGTTTAAAGACTTCACTGCAGACGCAGATAGGAGAAAGGCAGAAATACTAGTCTTGGGCCTGATTCCTACATTCCATCAAAGTTTTCTTAACAGAAACATGATAATGTGTTGAACATCGATAGGCTTTTTTTTTTCATCAAGAGTCCATCATTTTTCTCACCTGAAAAAGAATGATGAAAAATAATACAGTTGTTGCTCAAGAACATTTGTGGAGAATCAGATGTTGAAACATGTGTTAGGAATAAATGAATATGGCAACATGGTCCCTCTCGCTCGTCTGTAGTGCATGAAAGCCTGCAAAGCAAACCCACTCTCTTCTCTCCTCCCCCACCTCCTGCTTTCATTGGGATTTCCCAGACGTGTCAGTAGTTTTCTTTGCAATTCTGTGCTCTCGTGTTTCACTTCAAATTAGTTATTTCAGTTGTGGTTAGTTATTCCTTCCTTTTCTTGTGTCTTAGGGTTGTTGTCTTTGGTGAATTTTGTTCTTTTCGAATCAAGGGTTGGCAAGGACCGCTCATCCGCTCCATCATGTTTTTGTGCTTTGAAGCAGAACCCAACTACGGCAAAAAATGAACACACGCTTCTCTGGGGAACAGCTGGCTGGAGCCTAGATCCTTATAGGTTCTGTCATGTGTGAAGGGGGCTAGATTTCCATTCACCTCCCAGCTCTGCCCTGTTGACCCCAACTTCAGAGACGCCTTGAATGCCTGATTTCTCTCTCTAGCCCCAGGGCCACAGAGCAAGCACCCAGCTTCTCTCTCTTGCTTCTACCCATGTTTTTCTAAATAATAGCATCTTTATTGGTATCTCATTTACCTAGCTTGAAGCTCACCCATTTAAAGCATACAGTTCAATGACTTTTAGTGTGTTTATAGAATTGTGCAACCATCACCATAATCTAATTAGAATATTTCCATCACCCCAAAAAAGAAACTCCTTACCCTTGAGCAGTCACTCCCTACGTTAGTTTCCTCCTGCTGCTATAAAAAATTACCACAAACTCAGTGGCTGAAAACAATAAAAATGTGTTACCATGGATTTCTAGAGGTCAGAAGTCCAACAGGGGTCTCCCTGGGCTATAATTAGGGTATCAGCAGGGCTGGGTTCCTTTCTGGGGCTGCTGGGGGAGAATCTGTTTTACCTCTTCCAGCTTCTTCTCTGCTCTGTTGCACTCTTGGACTCAGGGTCCCCTTCATCTTCAGAGCCAACAGTGGCCAGCTACATCTTTTCCACAATCCATCTACCTCCCTGATTCTGATGGTCTCCTTCCCCATGTAAGGACCCTTGTGATTACACCCACCTGAATCGTCCAAGTTAACCTCTTCATTTTAAGGGCTACTGACTAGCGACCTTAGTTGTCTCTTGCCAAGTAGCATATTCACAGGGTCCGTGGATTTGGGGACACAAATATCTTTGAAGGCCATCCCTCTGCCAGCCATATTCCCCCCACTCTGGCCCCAGGTAACCCCCAGTCTACTCTGTCTCTACACATCTACTCATCTTTTTTATTCTCCTTTATATTACATTTCTTCCTTGAGTTTCATGCTCAGCCTTTGCTCCAACCCCTTTCCCTTATCTTTCTCTTTGTGGCTGCCATCTTTCTTCTCATTTCTCTCTCATTCTGTCTCAGGAGATGATGGGCCTCTGGAGACAGAAAACAGGGAAGACCGTGGGGGGGATGAGAAGGTAAAGTTTCAGGACCAAATGCTGGGGCAGAAAAGAAATGCCCAGAGGTCCTCAAACAGGATTAGCAAGGGATTACCTGAAAATTACAGGGAAACTTGATCATCTGGACCTTGTGGTAAGAACAACCCTTCCTGTAAGTTACACCATTTGGCTTGGGGACAATCCACTTTGTCTTCTCAGTTACCTCAAATTGAAAAAGGCAGGGCTTGGACCAGATTAGTGCTTCTCAAAGTCCACTTCCTGGGCCAGTAGCATCAGTATCTCCTGGGAACTTTTACTAAAAATGCATATCCCTAAGTCCCCTCTCTCCACCCCCCCCAGGTCCACTTCAGAAACTCTGGGCATGACCCTCCCCCAATAGATGTTTTAACAAGCCCGTCTGGTTATCCTGATATATGCTAAAGTTTGAGAACCACTGGACCACATTATGTCTATATTCCCACCAAGTGTCATACTCTATGAGTAATTCCTAGGTACATAAAAAGAAATACACTTTTTAGCAGGAAGAAGGCAAGAACATGATGAAAGGGAATAAGGTAATTTGAAAGTTTGGGGGTTTCAAGTGTGTATTGGAAGGGTTTCTGTTTCATTAAAGTCTGCCATTAGTCGATATTTCAGTACACTTGAAGTCCTGACCTTCTGGACCTTAAACCCTACAGTCTCTGTGGAAGTATCTACTGCATGCCATGAAATGAAGGTCTGTATTTCTACTAAAATGTTCTGTGTGTCTCCCACCCACAGGTCTATAACACTGGGCCAAGCACCCTTCCTGGGTCATCTGTCAGCATCACTTTCCCCAATCGGCTGTCACCTGGAGGTGCGGAGATGTTCCATGTCCAGGAGTTGGTGGTGAGTTCTCGCTTGTTGTCACTGTTGCTTTCAGACCTGAGCCAGCCCATTCATATTCTGTACATACTACTCTGAGGGCCCAGAAAGTCCGACAGATTCCAGCCTTTGGAAACAAACCTGGAGAAGCCAGGAGACCCTCAACACCTAAATTTCTGCTCTGAGACAATTCAGTTGATGTCCTAAGAAGACCTCTCTTGGGTTGGGGAAGGGTTGGTTGGGAACATGGCTTCTGAGATAAACTTTTGTGTCACTGGGCACTCCTGGCAACCTTAGGGGTATCTGATTGCATTTTTCTGAGCAGAAGATCCACAGTATACATGAATATTTTCAAAGGGTCACTGAGGCCTGGAGGATGAAGGACTAGTTCATAAGAGGAAGTATAGATTGAAACTCATGTTTGTATCCTGAATATGCAGTTCTAATTGATCCTAAATCCACTGTAGATTTTGTTGCAAGGGATAGCTTGACTGCTGGTATGTTATCATTCCCACCCACCTCCTTGAAACATTCTCCTGGCTTCCAGGACATCACATTCCCTTGGTTCCTCCTTTCTCACTGGTTTTTCTCCTCATCTCTCCATCAGTAGGGCTCAGGGTCGCCTTTTGTCTGCACTCAATCTCTGAGATCTTACCCAGACCCCAGGCTCTATATTCAGTGCATACTGATGACATCTGATGTTCCTCTCCGCCCAGACCTCTCCCATGAAACTCGGACTTTGATAGTCAGCTACCTTCAGGCCATCTCTACCCAGTATGCCTGACTAATCTCCATCTTATCTAAAAGAGAACTCTCTACCCTTCCAAACCTGCTTCTCCCATAGCCTTCCCCATCTTAGCAAATGCCTACTCAGTCTTTCCAATTACTCAGGCCAAACACCTTGGGTCATCCTTGATGCCTCTCTTCCCACATCTCACATCTGATCCACAGGCAGCCCTAATGTCTCCACCTTCACAACAAATCAGAACATAACCTCTTTCCACCTCCACTGCCAGCGCCCCACCCTGTCCAGTGCCATCCCTGTCCTCAGTCATTGCTAGAGCCCCTCCTTGGTATCCCTGCTTCCATCCTGGCCCCCTGCAATCTGTTCCTGAACCAGCAGCAGCACGAGCCTTCCAAAATTCAAGTCAGGTCATGTCACTCCTTAGTTCAGACCCCTCCAGTGGCTTACCTGACCCCCAAATTCTTCCAGCACCCTAGTTGGAAGACAGCTAGGGACAGACCCATAGTCTGTCCCTGACACTGTCTGACCACATTTCGTTCTTCTTCCCCATTCATTCTACTCCTGCCACGCTGTCCCTTGCTGGTCCTAGAGCACAACAAACACTCTCCCACCTCCAGAACTTGAACTTGATCTTCCCTCTACTCAGACACTGTGCCCTCAGAGAGCCACATGGTCTCCTCGCTCACCACCTCCAGCTGTGGGCTCAAATGCCAGCTTCTCAGAGACATCCTCTCTGCCTGGCCTCGGTCCCAGCACTCCTCGTGCCCTTTGCTGTTCAGAGATCACCATCTCCTTTGTCACCAGCTGACATTCCATATATTTTCATATTTTACCAGTTTCTCTGTCTCCTCCTGGCCCTGTACAGTATAAGGACAGGGCTTTCTCTCTGCTCACTGCTGGATCTCCAGGCCCTAGTACAACACTTGGCACATAGTATATGCTCAGTAAATATTTGTGGGCTGAAAGAAAAAAATCTGCAGTATAAAACAGATGTGTTTACTCAGTCTGCATTAATTCAGGGACAGTTTCATACCATTAAAGAAGTGCCTCAGAGTGGGACGCCTGGGTGGCTCAGTCGGTTAAGCATTTGCCTTCAGCTCGGTTATGATCTCAGTGTCCTGGGATCGAGCCCCATGTCGTGCTCCCTGGTCAGTGGGGAGGGGGGGTCTGCTTCTCCCTCTGCCCTTCATGCCGCCTATGCTCCCTCTCTCTCTCTCAAATAAATAAGTAAAATCTTTAAAAAAAATAAAATAAATAAAGGTCTTTAAGAAGAAAAAAAGAGGAAGTGCCTCAGAGTGCTTCACAGTATCTAGTGGCTGGGTGTGAGAGTGACCCCTCCTGGGAAGGGCTGGTGCAGGCAGCTCGAGTGGGTCACGACACAAGGAGAGCACATGCAGTCACACTGAGAGAATCATGAAATCACTGCTCTTCATATGAGCACATGAGGAACAGCCATCCAGACAAAGGGGTAGTCTCTGAGAGCTTAAAAATCGGGGCAGCGAGGCCCACGGCCTGTCACACATGTGAGCCTACAGTTGAAGAGAAGGCTGCCCACAGGAGGTGCAGAAAGCATTATGTGACAGTGATAGCAGGGTCTGGCACTGCTGTCCTTGTGTGCCTGAACACCTGGACCACGTGAAATGTCGAATATAGAGCCAGTCACCCCTCCTGAGTTCCCCGCTCCATCATTTCCATCCCTCATGGTATTCCATTCGTGCTCCATGAAGTGCCCATGTCTGTGAGCTTTGCTGAAACCAAAGAAGAAAAGCCCCGCATTCTGTACCAGCAGCGTACCACGGTTTGAGCTGAGCATAAGGTTACACGTGCTCTTGTCTACCCTCTTAAATATTACTAATCATACCAACCAGGGCACCTATTCCTCAGCGTCTGGGAATGTTTCCCTCTTGAGCATGCTCTGAGAGTTGTTCGCAGAAACATCTATAGTGTTGTACGGATAATTTTTTTCTTCACAGACAAAATTATTTGTTGACCCAAATAGGAAATTTAAGTCACTCAGATTCTGAGGGTATCTCAGAACCATCTATCACCCCTTTTCTCCCAAGGAAAAGCCACCGGAATGGACTTTGGGACACATTTATAAATAGCTGGCTTGCTTGGGAGGCATTAGAAGTGGTTTTCCTGAAGGTTTGCAGAACTGCATGACTGTGAGTCTAGCTGAGTGGACCCTCAAAAACCCGAGTGGTGGTGGCTGGCTTCATTCCATGGTTTGAGTTCTCAGAAGCAAACCCTTTGGATTTTCAAGACCATATTTAGAATTTTCACAAAGTCTATAACAGAATTCTCAAGAATGGCCAACCCTTCAGTTGGATACACCAACCCATGGTCAGAGGCTTAGGGTATTTTCACAGCATGGAAAATCCAACTTGCTGGCAAATCTCCCTAAGCCAGTAGTGAAGACTGGAGTACCATGACTGGAAATGTGAAGCCGACGTGTGGTGCCATGCAGGGATGAGACGAGGGTCCCCAGGTATAGTCTCAAGCCAGTAGGCAGCACGCCCTCTGCCCTCAAGCCCACAGGGCTGAGAAGCCGGGCATCCTCCAGCTCAGCCAGTTTCCAGCCTCAGCCCCTCGCTTCCTCAGCAGAGCCCGAGAGTGCTCGCTGGGGCATGTGTGGCTCCCCAGGCTCAGGGCATTCTCCACTTTGGCCTTCTGCGACTTAGAATGGAGAGGGCTTTCCTTCAGGAGATCTGGGTGGCCTGGTGCCCGTTGAACTTGCTCCTTTTGGGAGCAACCAGTCCTCATTGCCTGTAGTGCACCTGGCAATGGTCCTACCACCTGGTGGCATTCCCTCCCTGCCCCGCACTCAGCACCACCAGTCCCCAGTCTCGGACAGGCTACTAAGCAGTCCACCACCCGCTGCCTGTTAAGCCAGTTGAAGCCTAGGGGCAGCTAACAGGTGTTGAGAGAGGGCCCATCTGTCATCCTTCCCCACACCCCGTGGGCCCCCGCAGATTGTTTCTCTTGCTCTCGCAGTGCCCTTGGCATCTGTTTTGCCTATGGTCATTGTCCGTATAGAATGCTAAGAGTGGCCATACTGTCCCCACAGGCCTTGAGCTATCACCCCACCTATGGCCCTGAGCCAGTAGCACAGTTTTCCAACTGTTGGTTCAGAACTGATTCAGACACCTCACAGAGGCTACAGCTGTGGTCCCTGGGCAGGACAGACCTGCTTCTAGGTTGCACCAAAGACTCTTACTGTTTTTTTTTCCCCTGGAGGGTTTCTTAAGGTCCAGCTGCCTGTGAGCAAAAAGTGCCTTTGCTCACATGGGATAGATTTTTCTAGAGCACCTAAGGAAGTGTGACCACTTCATACTCCCAGCCATGGTTCATGATCTTTCCTTACAGCAAATGTCCCAAGCCCCTCCACCCTGCTGGCATTCTATATAGAAATAGAACCATAGTGTAGTCCCCCATCAGGGTTGAGTGGCACCCTCTGGGGACACGTGCAATTCCAACTGAACAGCAAAAGTGTGGGCGACCCACTGTGAATAGGGAAGCCAAGTTGTAATGACCACGAATGAAAGAGTGGGTGAGAGGGGAAGAACGACAGACTTCTTTGGTCCGTATAAGATAAAATCATTGCAAATCATAAATTGTTCTGGGTTTCTTCTGCAAACATCAGCAGAAAAAAACACCTGTTATGTGCCAGGCTCTGGTAAGAGGAATAAGTCACACAGCACTCCCGGAAAGTCAGTCTTGCAGGAGAACGGCCTAGAAAACATCATTGTAATACCATGGCACAAAGGCAGTCATGGAGGCATGCACAGACCCAGGGACATACAAGGGTGCAATTCCCACCCTGGGAAGGGTGCAGGAAATGCAGACTCTTTGAGTCAGGTCTTAAGAGGATGTGTAGTATTTCACCGGAAGGACACGTGAAGGGGACAACGTTCCAGACAGAGGGAAAGTCACTAGTTGTAAGTGCTCAGTGGAGGCAGGATCTGATCCTCTGTTCTCTGTGCCTAGCTCTCATACAAATATCCAAAGGTAAACATTCTCTACACCTTCTCCAGAGTATAGCAGATAGATCTCTGGGCAGCGTGACAGGAAGTAGGAAGCACTACACCACAGTCATTTCCTGTGACAGTTGGTAAGTTAATCATTTCATCTGGAATGATCATTTCTGTGCCCCTGTGGATCTGCTCCTTCGTTTCTCCTGACTTAGGGATGAGGAAGGCCAAGCCCCCTGCTACCAGAGGCTGTCTAACCACACAGGGACGTGGCCAAGAAATGACCCCGGGCTGCGGCAGAGGGCAGTGGCTTCTGTGGGCTAGACAGCCCATGCGATGCAAGACTTTGCTCCTTAGAGAATGTTCCTGTTTCAAGTGAGGATATAACATCTCACACAGCTTGGTGAGAATGGGCCCGGAAAATAATGGCTTCACTTGGCTGTAGTCTGTCTGCACAGACAAGCCTTTTAGCAGAGCCCTGGGCCTGGGTCTCAGAAAAGCGAACTCTGTGCATATGTCACAAGCTTTATGACTTGTGGAGGGGAGGTCATTGGAACTCTTGTGGTCGTCCCACCACTAAGTTAAGTCTTGCTGTGTATGAAGTTCAAGGGCAAGGATGGGAGGTTTGTCTCGGGACAACACCAACTTTACTTGATGCTGAAAACCTGTCTGTAAACAGCTTTCTGTTGCTGGAAGAGTAGGCTTTGGAGTTTAGCTCTTGTAACTATGCAAGAAGGAAGAAAGTCCTAAATGACAGCTTATAGAGAGTGAAGGGCTGGAACTATATTCTAGGTGAAAGTCTGGATCTTTCAAAGAACTCTAATATTAATCTAGAAGAGTCATTAAATAAAATTCCATTCCATTCTTTGTTCCTCCTACGAAACTATCTGAAAAAGTTTACCTCTCTGGCCAGCTCTGCCCTTGCTTTTGGGCAGCAGTTCTGAAGAACTGACCTGATTTCTAGGAGGTAAAAGTTTGGGAATGAGGAATGATTTTCCAAGGAGACACATCAACAACTTTGCCAGAGGGCACCATTTAGGGTATTGATATCAATATGATATTAATACGAGCATCCATTAGAACATATCTTAGTAAACTATAAACCCCCCTCCCACCCCATTCATGCAGGCACACTAGACAGGGCTGCCCATGATCTAATTTCTGCCAAAATGAGTCCGTTGATATGGGGGCCTCATTTAATTTGTGATGAGTCTTTATCCCTGTAAAGATGTACCTGATATATCAGTAACCACACAAAAACTTAAACTTAGAAATGGAGGGCTGAATTGCTTTCCCCTGGGATGATTTGGGGAAGCTTCTTAATGAAAGTGGTGTTGAGACCATTAAATTGATCACATTTAATCAAAGACTAAAGAATGAAGAAATTTCTCCTAAATAACTGACAAAAAACAAATACCATTTACTGCCATCCTGAGGCTTTAATGGCCTGTATTCATGTGCTGTCAAATTTAATCCACACAGCCTCTTCAAGGGGAGGTCATTATCTCAAGTGGAGTCACCAGGTCTCAAAGACTTGCCCAGCTTGACACAACTGGTAAGCAATAGAGCTGGGGGTGTTACCAGGTATGTCTGGCTCCAAAGCTCATGTGTTTCATACTGAATTCTACTTCATACCACTCCTCGGAGTGCTGCCCACTCCCCATTCACCAGGGACAGACACAGGCAATAGAACAGACAGATGATGAGCAGACCAAGAACAGACAGATGATGAGCAGACCACCAAGAATCACTCACTAAATGAGGAGCACCAACCCCAGGACAGAGAGACACCAACTGCTATCAAGAGTAACCAGAGCACCTGGGCGGCTCAGCCAGTTAAGTGTCTGACTTTGACTCAGGTCATGGTCCCAGGGTCCTGGGATCAAGCCTGGCATCTGGCTCCCTGCTCAGCGGGAAGTCTGCTTCTCCCTCTGCCTCTCCCCCCTGGCTTGTGTGCTCTCTGTCTCTCTCAGTCTCTTCCTCTCAAATAAATAAATAAAATCTTAAAAAGAAAAGAGAAACTAATACCACAGGGTATAATACTGAAGCAAACAGAAGATTTTAGAATGAGCAAGACTGTTGTCTTCAGAGATGCAAAAACAGTTTCCATGAAATAGAATAAGCTAGCGTTTTATTAATTTAAATTTTTGATCACTCAAACAAAAACCTCAGTATATGAGCTGTGTAGTACAATGGATAGAAAAGAATAAAGCACTGCGTTGGAAACTTGAGAGGTTTCCCAATAACATAGCACAAAATGACCCCCAAAAAGAGCCAGTGAAACTTATTCCAATATTTTATAACAATTTGGAATGGAGATCCAAATAATCACAATAAAAGAATTAGAAGACAGGAAAAATGGAAGTGAAAGCAAGTCAGGATTCTTATTTGGGGAAGAGTTTCTCTACCAATTACCTCAAGACTTTCATAAAATAAAATGTTTAAAAACGTAAAAATTTTAATGGCTACTTAGAAGAATAAAATAATGTAGGACATCCAAACCACTGAAGATGAATTTTAAAGGAACTCATGAAGAAAAAAAAAAAATACACACACACATACACACACACACACACACACACACACACACACACGTGTTTATGTATAAGATGGCAAGAATAAATCCAAACAAAATAACTGTAAATGAAATAAATGCCCTAGTAAATGACAGATTGGATTTTTTAAAATCCAAACATAAGTTACTTATAAGAGATACAGCTTTAAAAATGACCCTTAGGATATATTTTAAAAAGCAAATGCTAACAAAAAGAAAGCAAGTAACCAATATTAATGGCAAACAAAATAGAATTGAAACAAAAAACATCATTAAACAGGGAAAAAAATGCATTTCAAAGTGACTAAACACAGTCTGCTGATAATTTGTAATATAAACAAACTTTTATGTAACCAACCACACAGATATAAAGCATATAAAGCAGGGCCTGATAGAAATATAAGGAGTAATTGACGTCACAGTCATTGCAGGAAAATTTATACACTTTCCTCAAACATCATCAGACAAGTAGGCATAAAATAATGAGTATTTAAATAATGGAACTAGCAATTGTGATCTCTTAGAGAGACAGACACCAAGACAGAGTGAGTCAGCATGTCTGGATGTCAGTAGCAGTCCCCTGCTTACCAACTTTTGGTAACCTTGAGGAAATTACCTAAACTCTCCAAGCTTATTTTCCTCATCTGTAAAATGGGCTAATACCTACCTGACATTGTGAGGATTGAAGAAGCTAATGTATATGGAGCAATTTGTAGTGTTTTTAGGACATAAATAGAGAATGTGCATTCTTTTTAAACTTAGGTGAACATTCACAAATTACCCATGGCTCCCATCAAAAAAGCAAACCTCAATAGATTGTTAAAGTCGAAGCACTACAGGCCACCCTCTGAGACCACAGTGCATAAACTTGGAAGCTAACAGTAAAAGTTAGACAAACAGTCAACCAAAAACGTAATCACTTGGAAATTTTTGAACACCATTTGAATTAACTTTCTAGATAAAGAAGAAATCAAAGAAAAAAGGATGAACAAATTACAAATGAAGGACAGTGAAACTTGTTCATTCCAAAACCAATGGGATGCGGACAAAACCCACACCGAGGAAAATACCACTACATATACATAGAAAACTGGAAAGACTGAAAAAAAGTGAACTAAATTGACAACGTAAAAGCTAGAAAAGGGACAATTAAATAAATTGGACTCTAAGAAAGTGAAGGGAGGGTACTCTTAAAGTGGAAGTCATGACATAGGAAAATAAAAAGAACAGTAACCAAAGTATTTCACATCAGTAAAACCAAAAGCTGGGGGGTTTTGTCCAACACAACAGACAAACCTATAGCAAACTTGATCAAGAAATAAAAAAGAGGGATGGAAAAAAAAAACACTAGAAATCATGAACTACAGTCATATGGAGAAGATTTTTAACTTCTATTACTTTTCACAATTTTATTCCCATAAAAAAAACCTCAAAGAAATGCATGAAATGAAAAGTCTAACTAGACCAGTTACCTTAGGAAAAAATGTAAAAGTAGCCAAAGAGCTATACCTTCAAAAAACACCAGACCCAGGTAGCTATACAGAGTTGTACTGAGTGGTCAAGGAATGGATAATTTCTGTGTTATATAAGCTCTTCCAGAGAGTAGAAAAAGATGAAAAACTCATCCTAGGAGACTAACATACTCTGGTCATTAACCAGAAATAAGAGTGGGCACTTACACAGAGCAGGAAACTGCAGGCCAAATTCACTTTGAAAACAGAAACAAAAGTTTTAAATAAATGTTTGCAAAGCCATTCCTGTTAGAAGAACATACTGAACAAAGAACTGTGTCTCCAGGAATGCTATGTTGATTCTTTATGACAACATTAACATTGTTCACTGTTAATCTGAAAAGAATTAAGAGGGAAATAGGATGAAAATGAGGATGAGGACTTCCAAAAAGACAAAAATTAAATTTAACATACATTTGTGGTATTTTTTTAAATTCCCAGTAGGGAAGATATGGAAGGACACTTCTTCAACTTGACAAAAGTACTCTCAGAAGCCTAGAGAACCTATAGGATAGAAACCTGATTCTGAGATCTTAGAAGCTGTCCTATCTAAATGAGGAGCAAGACATGAGTTCCTGCTTTTGACTCTTTGATTTAGTAGGGTTAGAGATCTTAACGATAAAAAGAAATGAATAACTTGTATTGTAAAGAAAGAAACAGAAGTATCCCTGTGGCAAACAATGTTATTATCCCCTAGGAAACCTGACATAATCAACTGATCAAATGTGAGGGCTCATGAATGCAGAGAGTAAAATCTGGGGGACACTTATACATTGCCTGACTTTTGAATGCATTCCCCAAGCCACACTGATCCATTGCCTAAGGGCGGAAGCCCTACTGGACCAAGGGGTTTATGTACAACCTCTGGCCAGTTGTTGGTTGATCGCTAAGCTTTGTCAACCCTGGACAACCCCTAGGAAACCAGGCTTAAAATAAAACAAGTGTAGTGGCACCTGAGTGGCTCCGTCGTTAAGCATCTGCCTTCAGCTCAGGTCATAATCCCAGAGTCCTGGGATCAAGCCCCACATTGGGCTCTCTGCTCAGCGGGAAAGCCTGCTTCTCCCTCTCCCACTCCCCCTGCTTGTGTTCCCTCTCTCGCTGTCTCTCTCTCTGTCAAATAAATACAAGCATCCTAAAAATAAATAAACAAATAAAGAAGTATAAAAAAAAATACTCAGCAGAGCTATCACACATTGCAGGAGAAACAGACTCCACAGAATTAGTCCAAGCAAGGCACTAAACCAAGAAGCAAAACAAAACAAAAAAAAGTAACAACTACCACTTCCCAAACAGGGGTAAGAATACAGAGTTGCCACAATATTTATGTAAAATGTTCAGTTTAAAAAAAATTATGAAGCACACAAGGAAATCAGAACAATGTAAACAGTTGCAGGGTGAGAAAAGGAATCAGCTGAAGCTGCTCTGAGGAACCCAGATGTTGTTGGATTTCGTCATCCCGAACTTCAAAGCAGCTATGACAAATGTGTTTAGATAACTAAATGAAACCATGTTTAAAGAATTAAAGGAAAGTGTAGTAAGAATGACTGGTCAGATAGAGAATATCAATAAAAGGTGGAAATTGTAAAAAGAGCCAAGTAGAAATTCTGGAGTTGAAAGTAGAATTTATGAGAGGGGCTCAGTAGCAGATTTGAGCTGACAAAGAATCAGCAAACTTGAAGATAGATCAGTGCAGACCATCAAATCTGAAAAACAGAAAGAAAAAAATAATAAAAATGAGCAAAGCCTCAGAGACCTGTGACACACCATAAAGTATACACATATAAATACACATAGTTGGAGTTCCAGAAGGAGAGGAGAGAGAGAAAGGGGCAGAAAAAAATACCTAATGAAGGAATTGCCCCAAATAGTGGAGTTATATAGACTCCTGCACAGAGAGTGATATGAAGACAATTGGCTATCCATTTGGAAAGGAATTACAATAAACCTCTACATCACTGGGGGGAAAAATAGGTGGATTAGAAAGTTATATATACATGGATGGAACTGGAGGGTATTATGCTGAGCGAAATAAGTCAATCAGAGAAAGACAATTATCATATGATCTCTCTGATACGAGGAACTTGAGGGGCAGGGTGGGGGGTGGTGGGGGGTAGGGAGGTAAAAATAATGAAACAAGATGGGATGGGGAAGGACACAAACCATA
>LNAC01000730.1:706020-766484 GCA_002007465.1 Ailurus styani
AAAACAAACTGAGGGTTACTGGGGGGTGGGAGGGTAGGGATAGGGTGGATGGGTTATGGACATTGGGGAGGGTTTGTGCTTTGGTGAATGCTGTGAAAGATGTAAGCCTGATGATTCACAGACCGTACCCCTTGGGCAAAGAATAAAAATAAAATTAAAAAAAAAAAGAAAGTTATA
Source organism: Ailurus styani (assembly GCA_002007465.1). NCBI lineage: Eukaryota > Metazoa > Chordata > Mammalia > Carnivora > Ailuridae > Ailurus > Ailurus styani. The sequence goes on from LNAC01000730.1 coordinate 706,198, forward strand.
TATAAGAAGAAGTATTAGTGGAAAGTACTGAATATTTTTCATAATCTTTGGATGGGAAAGCTCTTCTTCCTAAGCAAGTCGTAAAACGCAGAACCCATGAAGAAAAGATTGACAAATTAAATCTATAAAAATGTTAAAGTTTGTGTGATCATAAAATGTCACAAACAAACTAAAAGATATTTGGGAGAATATATTTGCAGCATAGCTAACAGACAAATATGTAAATGTCTTCTTCAGATCAATAAGGAAAAGACCAAAAATTATAAAAATGGGTGAAGGGATATGAACAGGCAATTCACAAAAAATTTAATGGCAAATAAACATGTAAAAAAATACAAATAAATGATAAACATTAGCATCACTGATAATCAGAGCAATGTAAACTCAAATGAAAATAAGTTCCCACCCAATTAAACTGGCAAAATCCAAAAGATTGTTAATATCCATTGTTAAGATGAGGAGAAATGGGCACTCTTAAATACTGTGTGTAAAAGGCAACTTGACAGTAACCATCATAATTTAAAATATGAATACCAACAATTCCAACTTTAGGAACCTATCTCAAAATTCTCACATAAATATGTATCCAGCAGAAATTTCTAACTTTTTAATAGTAGATGTAGATGTCATTGTTCCCAGCATATATGTAAGCTTCTATTTTGGTGAAATAGAAAATAATATGCCACTAGGATTCTGCGAGGAAGCTGTTAGATTCAGTCTAAAAAAAAAATTAGTAATGATAATACATTTTTATTAAGAACTTGTTACAGATGAGGCACAATAACAAGTAACTTACCTGGACAGATTCATTTAATCTTCATGAGAATTTGGCCAGGAAGCAGAGGCAGGGGGAGGTGCCAAGGTCATAGAGTTGGTAAGTGGCTTAGTGTTCACTCTTAACCACTAGACTATACAGCCACCTGCAAGGCCTCATGACATCTTTTTGTCTGGGCATGAGCTGTCCAACAGCATTAGCATCACCTGGACGTTAGAATTGTAGAAATGCAGAATCTCAGGCTCCCCCCAGAGCCGCTGAATCAGAATCTACATTTTAACAAGATCCCCAGTGATGCATTTGCACATTAATATTGAGAAGCCCTGGCCTAAAGCATATTACTTAAATCACTCCAGGCTTCCCTTTCTCCAACTAGTGATGACAGTCTTTGCCATGCAAGGCTATTGTGGGGAATCTTTTATCCACATGTTCATTCATTCATTTGGCAAATGCTTTGCACCCACCATATGCCAAGACTGGTTTTTTGCTGCAGGAAAAAAAAAGCAAACAAACAAACAATAATTTCCAGCCCTCATGTAGCTTATGTTCTGGTAGAGACAAGTAATAAGTAAAATACAATAGTATTTGTAATGATGATAAGTGCTGTGGGGAAGAACAAAGGAGACCAGGGGGTGAGGATGGGAAAGTTTGTAGTTTTCAAGAGTGGTCGCTGGGACATTCATTTAGGGTTGGGGACCCGTGGTGTCTCCAGAGGTTGTCATGTGGTCTTTGTGTATTAAGGTGTTGGCAAGTCTGTGTTTCCTGAGAATTCTCTCCCCTTGCTTTTAGCCCTGCTTGGTTTCTCTCCTGTGAAACCCCGGCCCCCATGCAGTGTCCACATTGGACATCCAGGAGCCTCTGTGTGTGTGCTCATTAGGACTCACCCTGGGGGAGCTTTCTGCCACAAAGGGGATCACTTAGTCGCTGACAACAGCAGTGGACAGTCACACTGGGTTTTAAAGCTGGCTGGTGGCTAAGGCACATTTTGTGGGAGAGAAGTCCTAGGTTTCATGACTTAGTAATGCTTAGAGGGTGATGGCAACAAGAAGTCTCCCCTGCAGCAAGCTTGTTGGAGGCCAAGACTTAACTTATACACAAGTCAGGTCTGGTACTTTAAAGCAACCCGGTGTGTAACCCCTGGGCTTTGCTGTACAAAGATTAGCAAGGACTTTGTGTTGTTGCTGTTGTTGTTGTCGTTTTGAGGCGAGGGAGAAAGGGATAAGAGGGAATGGAAAAAGAATCTTAAGCAGGGTCCATTCCCAGCACGGAGTTCAGTCTCATGACCCTGAGATCATGACCTGAGCTGAAATCGGGAGTCAGACACTTAACTGACTGAGTCATCCAGACGCCCCAACAAGGAGATCTTAATGGTCAAAACCATGTGGTCTAAAACCCGGCACGACCTCCCATCCACCTTTCCAGGACATTTCCTCCAATATTCTTCACCTCTGACCTCGTCCACCAGCCACTCTGGACCATGAAGACGGCCAATCCACCCACCATGCTCTTGCCTGGGCTTCCTAACCTCCTGGTTTCTTCCCTCCCTCTGGCTGTGGAAGCCCCCCCATTCCTCAAGACTGAATTCTCACACATCCTCTCTTCCATCATGCCCTCTCAGATACTTTCCTGGATAGTCCTGCCTTAGAGCCTTTGCACCTGCCTCTGCTGAGAGCACCCTTCCCCTAGACCTTTGTATGGCCAGCTCCTTCTCATAGTGAGGGTCTGAGCCCAAAGTTCACCTTTTCACTGGGGTCTTCCGTGACCACCTGAGCTAATGTTGCAAACCTCCTTCAACTAGATCCCATTTCTCCGTGTTTTTTTCTTCATAGCACTTGCCACTGTCTGAAATTACTATTTTTCATTGTTTGTCTTATTCCACAAGATTGAAAACACCATGACAGGAAGGTCATGGCTGCTTTGTTTCCTGGGTATCCCCAGCATTTGGTGCCCCGGCCATAGTCTGTGCTCAGATAAATGAAAGAATTGGCCTTGCGCACTCTGTTAAAATCAACGCAAGTATTTCTTTCTGCCCTAGTGTAGGGTGTGTGTTCTTAGACACCCACACACCCTGCAGCACATCTAAGGAGCACCCCGTGTGTCCAAGGGACTCAGGAGATTCTATATTGAGTTGAAATCCCATGTCTAGGTGTTTCAGCAATTTCCCTTAACCTACAGCAGAGGTTGCCTTAATTTCAATGTGGGAATAAATAAAAAGCTAAAACTTTGAAATAAGGTATTGAATCACGTAACAGAAACAAAGGCTTCTAAGAGGAAACTCCACAAATTTTGGTCAGCAACATCATGAAAACTTTCTCCTTCTCTCTCTCTCTCTCTCTCTCACACACACACACACACACACACACACACACACACACACACACACACACACACACACACAGACTCAAGCCTGCTGATCTCAGCAGTGGCCTCAAACCATTTTTTTTTCTTTTTCTGCATATGTCTGAATGTGAGCTGAATAGTCAAGTTCCTGAAATGAGTCAGGATGAGGTTGGCTTCAATTTTTTTTTTTCTCAACAGAAGCCAAACACTTAGAAGCAGGGAGATGGCTGATTGAATTTTGGAGAGAGACTTACGTTCCTGGGCTCTTGGGTCAATTTTAGTTTTGGCTAGAGGGAGAAAGTGTGTGTTTTTTTGCACAGCTTATGTTCAATACACAGCATCTGGAAGGTGGGGATAAGGTTCATCCTGGGCCGTCCATGCGCAGCGTGGCCCAGAGGTCGCCCTCTAACCGTGTGGACAGAGTACATGAATCAAGCCGGCAGTGACATCTCCCTGCTGACTGAGGGCGCCAGCTTATCAAGGAGCCTGGGGTCCTCTGCTCACGGCCAGCTGCTGTGACATCTGGAAGCATTAACGCTTCATCGCCGGTTGGAATGCCCATGCTGCGGTGCAGGGTTGTTCTGGTCCCCGACATGGATGAGCCTGAAAAGTCAGTGTTTACCAGTTTACTCCCTTCATTCCTTAAAGCAGCATGACACAGAGCCCTGTCGTTGCCGGCCGAGGGCTTGTTACAGAAGTTGCTAACAGGAAGTCTCACTGAGGATAAACAGCTCATCGGTCATTGCCCAGAAACACGTGGTTCTCATTTAACCTGCCCAGGACTCATTGTGGATGCTTCAGAAGCACAAAAACAGGAAAACTCCTCTCTCTGACATACACGCCATGTTTCTTTTTTTTTTTTTTTTAAGATTTTATTTATTTGACAGAGAGAGAGAGAGAGAGAGAGAGGGAACACAAGCAGGGGGAGTGGGAAAGGGAGAAGCAAGCTTCCCGCTGAGCAGGGAGCCCAATGCGGGGCTTGATCCCGGGAACCTGGGATCATGACCTGAGCCAAAGGCAGATGCTTAGCGCTTAATGACTGAACCACCCAGGCGCCCCACCCCATGTTTCTTCTGACCAAAAGGAACTTTCTTGACCGTGTTAGATGCTGGGAAGTATGCTTCTCCCCAGCTGTCCAGGAGCCAGCTTCACTCACTTCTCCTTAGTGATCCAAACTAAGGAGCGACAGCACATTTTAGACTCTCATGAAGTCTTGAAACTCTAGACTTCAGCTTTCTTTTCACTGCTCTGATGTAGGTACTCTCGGAAAGTTGTGTTGGGAGGTTAGACAGCTGGCTACACATGAGATAGCAATCAGAAAATGATTGTTCTTTACTTTTTTTAAAAAAGATTTTTATTTATTTATTTGAGAGAGCGAGTACTCACATGCAAACAAGAGAAAGGGCAGAGGGAGAGAGAGAATCTCAAGGAAACCACGCTGAGGGCCGAGCCGGACACGGGTCTTGATCTCACAACCCTGAAATGGTGACCTGAGCCGAAATCAGGAGTTGGATGGTCCCTCAACCGACTGAGCCACTGAGGTGCCCCTTTAGTTTTTGATAAGGGGATAATTATGAAGTGATACATCTAATAAATGCAACAATACCTCAGTGACTCGATAGGTACATTGTTTTATCCTTTAATGTAAGATGGAGAGGAGCTTCGTTCTTTACCATAAGCTGGGTCTAAGCTAGACACAGAATCTAAATAAACTGATACGGTTCCAAGGGTTGCGTTGTGTCCCACAGGAGGGCAACTGACCATTTATTACCCAGATCAACAGACTGTTCTGTCTCCAAAATGCTTCATTATCTATGGAAGGAAAAGATTTTTGGCACGCACGTCAAGTGCTCAGATAACATATTTATGTCTCACTTTTTCACTAAAGAGAATCTGACCGCATCTGGAAATTCTTTTGTGTCACTGCTTCTCTGAAACTACTTCCCATCTGTATCCCTTTAACTCCGGAAAAAGACCAACCCCACGCTTGAGAAATGGGCCTCAGCCGGGAGACTGGGCTTTCTCTGATTAAATGTAAATGAATTCTGTTTTCCAGGGCAGCCTGGTGGCAGCCTGCACTCTTGACTTTCCAGCCGGCTGGCCGGCCACACCCAGAGGAAAAGGGTGTGTGTTGGGGGGCGGGGCATGCCACTGTTTTGCCAAACCCTACAGCTGCTGAAAGGGAGAAACCCTTGGCTTTTATCATAAGAAGTGAAATATTTTATACAATAACGGCAGACTCATACAGAGGTCAGAATTGTACAATGGATTATGCTCTCCCTTTCCTCTGGAAGATTGATTCTGAGGCTTTGCCCCTTTGTTTCCTGTTTCAGTTTTGGTCTCAGAAACAGCCTGACCTTTCACAGTGGTGGTGGCCTTAAGGGCCGGGGGAGGGGGTGCGAGGAAGCAAGGATTTTATTTAGAAGATAATTTTCAATTAGAGAGGAGACCTCGCAAATGAAAGTTGCGATCTTTTCGGGCCTTTTTTTTCAATTTGCCCCAGGGGTGCAGGTCTGTGAATCATCAGGCTTACACCTTTCACAGCACTCACCATATTTTTCAGGCTTTTTAAAGTTACCATCTTTGCCCCTCTGGAAATTAAATGACACCAGGTCATTCTTAAACGCCTTGTTCTTCCTGCTCCATCCCAACTCTGCCGGTTTGGAGGCGGGCTGCTGTTTATGGACCACTGCTCTGCTCTCATTTACCTTGTTCAGTTCAGAAACAGAGCATGCTCTTCATTTGAGGATCGAGGTGGGGGAGGGACTGGCCAAAACCAGAGCTTCTTGTTAACTTAACCTCATACGTTGTGATCGCCAAAGTATCTTGCCTTTTGTTTGTATGAACACATTGGAGTCTCTAGCTTCACACAGAGGTAAATATCAGGAAATCAGAACTTGCTGAACTGATAAACAAGGGGCCCTTTTCACAAAGCAAGAGAACCCGTGCTCCAGAAGGTTCTACCAGAGGACGCTCCTTCCTTTGTATGAAATGATGCATGCACACAAAAATTGTGTGTTCAGCCTTTCAGATACATTAGTAACCTAAAGCTAGGCATACCCATTAGGAAGAAGTATTTCCTTGTTATTGGTTTCTCTGCCCTTATGTTAAGCAGCGCCATTGCAAATGAAAAATCAGTAATTAAATGGGTCTGTGTTATTCGGGGTCTCTTTTATTGCAAAGGCTCGGAATGACTGGTAATACATGAAAATATTTGTTTTAGGACTTATTAGTAAAATATTTATCCTCTCTTCCCATTCTTTGGCCAATGCCGAGAAACACTCAATAGTGAATCAGAGCGATGTGATTTAACATAAGTCATAACCAAAGGAGCTCTGTCCCATTGGAAAAGACTGTTTATCACAGTTCGTATTTTGCTGAATGGAAAATATGTAGTTTTTATTTATCTTTCTATGAGTAAACATCTGAGGCCTGCCTAATTAGCCAGTTGGTGTCATTTCTCCATCATTTTATGAGTCTTGTTTTTATTTAAAACCTTGAAGTCCTAAAATTAGTGTCACTAATGGTAAAGCCACTATGGTAAAGCCACTATGGTAAAGTTTCAGCCTCCTGTAGAAGGAGACTTACTCTCTTCTGATACTTGGTTCCCAGATTAGGCAGTAGGTAATTGAATTAGCGAAGTAGGCATTGAAAACATTCTCTGGGTTTTCAAACTCAAGGGGCGTGTGACTCTCGAGGAACAGGTGGCGAGTCAGGGGACAGGTCATGTTTACTCAGTTGCAATCAGCTGTGCTGGGTGTAATACGATATGGAAAAGTGACCCAAGGATGTAACAGAGAACACAGAGTCAGCGATTAACAGATAAATACGAGTTAACGTGAAACACATGTTATTCAAAAATGAACCGGTGCCCTCTTTAATCCAAGTCAATTTAACACACATAGTATTTAAATCAAACTTCCCTTAAGACACACATTGGTGAAGACTCCAAACATCGTTCATGGGGGAGGTGCTCATTATCAGTTTGTTCCCCTGCTAATTGAATCCCCCGTTTCTCTTCTATTGGCTGTGTACTGTGTTCAAGGCAGTCCCTCGATCCAGGGACACTCCAGTGACCTTTCCCATCCCTGGATCCCAGCCAGCTGGAGGATGATCAAGGAATGAGGCTGATGCTGGTAGAAAGGAGACGTCTATGCCTTAGCCTGTTAAACACATACCAGTAATCACACATGCCTCAGGTGAAAAGTGGTTCCTTCACTTTGAGTCCTGTTCGTCGCCGTCTGGGTAGCTGCCTGCCCCCCTCCACCCAATCTAAGATTTGCCTGTAAGACCCTCCTCTGTGTCCAGGCCCACCTCTCCTGCCTCCTTTCTGACTGCTACTCCCAACATTCATCAGATACCTGAGCCACGTTGAACTCTTAGGCTCTCACTAGATCAAGTCTGCAGTTTGAACCTCTGTGCTTTCGCAGATGCTGTTCCTCCCTGCCTGAAATTACCTTCCCTTTCTCACTTTGCTCCCTGGAAGTTCTCTTTCTCTTCCAAGATCCATGTGAAGTCCCACCTCCCCTGAGTCCAGAGTGCAGATCACGACAAGCCAACTGCTGGGGGAGGGAGAAATTTGTGGTGGTAGCACGGCCTCTGCTCTGAGGGTTGTGAGTGGATGGACAGTGAGATGAGGGTCCGGGTGTATGGACAGACACTGTGTAGTCAGGGCCCAGGGAAGGTGGACCAGGAAGGGGGTGTCCAGGGAGGCCTTCAGAGGTGGATCTCCTCCCACAGTCAAAGTATCTAGGTATGTGACTGGGCTACTTACCCTCTCTGGGCCTCAGTCTTCTGATCAATAAAATAAGGGTGAAAATTAAGGAGACTACATGTCCCAGTTTGCCTGGCACATCCCTGATATTGGTCTCTATCTTACTAGTCTATCTGGTTGACTCCCCCACTTCACTCTCAAAAATGTCCTGTTGGACAATAAATGATATGGTTACCTTACTCATAGCAGTATTCTCTATGCATGGATACCAAAAAGATTCAGTGCATGTCCTAGCTCTTAGAATAGTACCAGTGTTAGCTAGTATTATTCCCGTTTATATCTGAACTCCATACGGGGATGGGGCCTTAAGCAGTTGGAATTCGTTTCCAGGGTGATATGTGTGGGGAATGAGACTCAGAAAACAGGTTGAAGACCTTCTCTGTCCCTCCAGTCTTCAGGCCCAGGGAAAGACTGCATTAGAATGGCTACTCTGTTCTGGGCCCCCAGGGAAGGCCTGTGTCCTTCTCTAACTCTAGGTCAGCAGACAACTCTGAGGTACCTTATGCAGGCTCCTATTCCCAGGCCACAATTGGAAATGCTTTGTTTCCTCCAGCCCCTTTATCAGACCACCACAACCCAGAAAGCCATTTAGTTAAAGCTCTAGATGTTTCTTTGAATGGTAACACTCAAAAGATGGATTCTCCTTTGTGGCATCATACCTGTGGAATCACCCCGATTCATACTTTGAACCCAATATTTTATGAAGCAAGGTTTTGCCAGGCCACCTAGACTGTACCAAGCACTCTGTCCTTGGATAGGCCTGGGACCTTGGTGGCTTCTGACCATGAACCCTCCTGACCAAGGATGACCCGGCCCCTGCCACCAAGTGTTGTCCACATCTCCTTGGGCTCCTGACAGTTTCCCAAATCACCACCTTCTCTTCCTTTCCGACTTGCACAATGTTTTTTGGGGGGTCAGGACAAGGAGCATGGGGAAGACCAAAAGCCAGCAGAAAACCCTCTGTAGGCGCCTTGGCGGAATCCAGCCTCGACACTGTGTCCCGCATCCTCCTGTCCTTCATGTGTGTGTTTGATGAAGTCCTTTTATTCACATTCCAATAGACATGCACCTCTTCCAGCTCTGGGAGGACCTGGAAGATAAGCAGCCATGTCATGGGAAGCATTTGAACTCAGATAGTCTGGAAAATTGATGAGAAGTGAGTGGGCAGAGATGAGCAGGGGGCAATGGCCACAGAGTCCTTGGCCAGCCATGGAAATGAACCTGTTGGACACAAGCACTGCAGTGTTTGGATTGCCTGCAACACGAAAAGAAAATAGTACTTCCCTTTGATCTTAGGCAAAGAAGGTGGTTAAAACCAAGCTAGGGGTGATCAGTAGTTGCTTATCTACATAATGTGAGACTGGGTGGCCCTGTGCTCTTACAAAATGCATGGATAGTCCTCGAAGTAGGAATTGGCAGGTGAGGACCACCTTAGTGGCTACCCAGGCCCCCATCCTCATTTTACATGAGGCAGCTGAGGCCCCAGAGACCCGAACTGGCACAGCTCTCGGGAGGCAGAGCTGGGGCTGGCACCCGGGACTGCCAAGTGCTCATCAAGGCCATCTGTGCCACGGGATTCCTTCACTGGGTGCTTCTTGCTGCCAACAGCCAGTCACATGACCGTGCACAGCTCCTGGAACTCGGGGGCTCTGGTTCCTTATCTGTCAGCTGAGGCCAAGGAACTGCATGATCTGCAGGCTGCCTCCCAGAGACCACATTCCAGGATGCTCTGTTCCCCTTCCAACCCAAGACAGCAGGGAGCAGCCTGGCCCCCCAGCCAGCAGGCACTCTTCCCTCCCACGCTTCAGCCAGGGGCTGTTTTTCTGGCCACAGTGGCAGGAATGGGTCAGGATGGAGGATTCTGGGCTTCCTAGGCTTCTCAGTGAGTGCTTCCTCCCTTTTGGCCTAGGTGGGAACAAGAAGGTGTCTGGTTTCCCTCCACCTCTGCCGGTCCGCGACTCTCGCCCCAACCCCGTCCTCAGCCTCTATACCTGAGAGCCAGGGAAATGGTTATAAGTACCAGCTCCAGAACTGGATGGATAGGGGGACCTTGGCCAGTCATCTGCGCCCCCCCCCTGCCCCTCTGTTTCTCCGTCTGTAAAATGGGGACAGTAACAGCCCTCACCTCCAGGGCAAGGACCGCATGAGTTAGTATGTGTAAAGTACTCAGAACTTGCCCACAGTAAGGGCCGCACACACACGGNCTTGCCCCTCTGTTTCTCCATCTGTAAAATGGGGACAGTAACAGCCCTCACCTCCAGGGCAAGGACTGCATGAGTTAGTATGTGTAAAGTACTCAGAACTTGCCCACAGTAAGGGCCGCACACACACGGGATGTTACTGTAATTGTCGTATACGTATCTATCCAACATAGAAAAATCCTTCCCTTCCATGACCTGGCCAGAGTCTGCGCTGCTCAGTTCTAGCTGAGGGAGTGTCTGCAGCAGGATAAGTGGGTTCGGAACCAGACCCACACAGCACCAAGCAACCTTCAGTCTCCCTCTGAAAGAGGACCACCCTGAACCTTGCAGAAAAATGTCGTCCCCCGCCAACCCCTGACTGAAGTGATTCCCATGTAACCACAGTTGGGAGCACAACTGGCTGAGATTTTCATTCACCACAGACTCAGTCTCCACTTTCCTTCTCCAGATTCCACTGGGCCAGATCAAATGTCACATGGGATCACATCACATTCCTGTCGACACCCCATTCACGGGCCCCTGAGACTCCAGGGGAAAGAGGAAAGGGAAGCTCTGAGCCACGTCTCTGCCCCACCCAGCACACAGTGGGGCTTTGGCCGCTGCTCCCCCCCTTGCCCTGTCCATCCCAGCTTCCTGCCCATCTGTGCGGGGGTCTTCACAGCGCCAGGCTCCTCGCACCCCAAGTTAGTGAAACTGGCTGAGTTGGGGTTCTGTTCCCACACTTTCTGTCCCAGCCTAGACACCCAAAGCACCAATCTGCAGAGCCAGGAGGAACTCTGCCCCCCATCCCTGATTTTAATTAAGGACGAATGCATCCTGCAAGACTCAGAGATTCTGTTTCTCTAAACCCAGACCAATGTGTTTGTGTGGTCAGAGCCAGTCATCTCAACAGAGGAATGCACACACCCAAGGCTGCAGAAGGACCATTTTTCCAGTGGCCTTTCAGCAAATGTCCACCCCAGAAGACAAACAGGGAAAGTGGAAGATTCTTCAGAGTGAAAGATGATTGGAATTAAGAACATGAGCACCACACATTCAAGTTCTTAAGTGCCCGATGAACAAAATGTTTTCCATCCATGATGTGCCCTATGTGCCTAAATAGAGGGTAACCCCCAAATAACACAATCCTCCACTTCCCTGATGAGGTACATTTAACACTTTTTTGGCCGACTTAGTAGGAGTGAGAAGTGTGGTTGCCTTAGAGGTAGGGGATGGGAATAGACTGGTAAAAGGCCAGAAGGAACTTTCTGAAGTGAGTGACAGATTCTGTACCTTCACTGGGGTGGTGGTGATATGGGTGATTTCATTTGTCAGATTTCATCAGACTGCACCCTTAAGATTTGTACGTGTTTGTGAATGTAAATTTTACCTCAGTATAAGAAGTTAGAAATGTGAATTAAATAGTATCTACTTATAGGGGTGCCTGGGTGGCTTAGTCACTAAGCATCTACCTTCAGCTCAGGACATGATCCCAGGGTCCTGGGATCCATCGAGCCCCACATCAGGCTCCGCGAGAAGCCTGCTTCTCCCTCTCCCACTCCCCCTGCTTATGTTCCCTCTCTTGCCGTGTCTCTCTCTGTCAAATAAATAAATAAAATCTTAAAAAAAAACTACTTATAATATTTAAACTAACTATGCATTTGTATACTTAAAATTATGTAAGAATAATGTATTAATTTATATTGCTCTTCTCATTCACACATATCCCGAAATGATTTTATGCAAATGTATCTCCTTTGAGGTCATCTATCACAATGAAGCTACCTTTCAGTTGTTTTCCAGAGCATATCATCTCAAATTTGTCTAATTAATTTGAAATGCAGTACCTTTTGAATCCAAGCTTCTTGCTGAAATTTTATGGCAAAACACAAAAAGAAAACACAAAAAAAGTGCTCATCTGCATAACATTGCAGCAATTTTTCTCATTTGTCTTGTGATTACCCATGATCCTCACTACATAAGCAACCTATGTTTTGCTTTCTAAAACGAGCTTTAAAATATTTATCACAGTTTGACACACTTGCACCCGAGGAATAATCCCCAAAGCTGTGTTAAATCTCATTTCCTCTTTTCCATTATTTCCCTCCTGTGACCTCTAAAAGCAGCCAAAACCAGTATTGATTGAGACCGTTTCAAGCTGATGTGTCTTCCCAGATTTTGTGGTTCAAATAAAGTAATTGAGGGGCGCCAGGGTGGCTCAGTCAGTTAAGAGGCTGCCTTCAGCTCCAGTCATGATCCCAGGATCCTGGGATCGAGTCCCACATCAGGCTCCTTTCTCAGCGGGGAGTCTGCTTCTCCCTCTGCCTCTGGCGCCACTCCCACTTGCGTTTGCGCGCACACGCGCAAGCTCTCTCTCTCTCTCTCAAATAGATAAATACAATCTTAAAAGAAAATAAAGTAATTGAGATAGTCCCAGTTATGAGATAGTCTTAAAGAATAATAAATCCTAAACCATGAGAGATTGGTAAAGGCAATACTCTTCTTTCCTAATAATTAATTTGAGGAAGTAGACCTTCATCTTATTTGTTTTTAGGTATATATAGTAAATCCTGGCATATGTGTTTAGACCAAAGATAAAATTGAGATTTATGCAACAAATTTGGGGGTCTTATTTTATAGTTCATTATGAAAAGATCAGCACTATGGGCTTAAGTTAGAAGTTACTTTATGTAAAAATGTTAAGTTTTGCTCCCTACCATGAATGGGAAGCTGAAACATCCTTGAATAAATTCAAACACACTATATTTTCCTCAAGGGCATTAAAAATAAGAGTATTTGATTTAAACAGATGATTCTGTTTAGAAATGGGTTTATAAAAACAATCCTAAATTATGAATTACTAATTACGAATTTTACCACTTGATCTGAAGTTCTGTCTAGTCCTCAGCTATAAGGTGTGTGGTATGAAGAGGTATATAAAGAAGTCTTGGTTTTTTTCAACATTTCCTCAATGTAGGCATCAAAATAGTGTTATTCTCAAAGAAACCAACATGGGAGACCATATACTGTTGTTTCAATTCTTGCCCGGCACTGTTGCTCCTGCCGTCAAACTCTGTCTTTCAGTTCCATATCGTCCACTGGGGAATGGACAAGGGGGAGGAGCCGACTTTGTTATCAGCCCTGCAATAAGGGATGCCAGCCTCATAATTCATTCTTGGGACAGACCACTCTGACAGATTTCTTTTCACTTTCAGGTGAGCCAAGAAAAGGGAAACTGTTCTTTCCAGAAAAACCCAACCCCCTGCATCATCCCTCAAGAGCAAGAAAATATCTTCCATACAATATTTGCCTTTTTCACAAAGTCTGGAAGAAAAGTCTTGGTAAGAATTTGCTTACTAGTTGGGTTAACATGGGTGGTCCTCACTAGGAAGGCAAGTCTGAGATGAGAGGCCAGTTTTCTCTTCGGCATTTATTATTTCCCAAATCTGGTTTTAATCAATTGGCGTATAAAGTCACAAGGACTGTGGTCAACTCCTATTTTTCAGCCTGAGGTTTCAATCAAAGTGTTAAATTTACATTCCAAATTCCACTGCCTGGCAAAGGCAAAACCTTTGCAACCCACCAAGCACAAAGTAAAACATTTCCCCAACTAGTATGAGTCTGATCAAGAGTGACGGTCCTCCTACAAGCGCCGTGGGAAACTCTTGGGCAGGATCTGCTGAAACTAAACAGCTCTGTACCCTACAACCCAGCTGTTTCCGTCCCAGGTGTAACCCTGAGAGAAATGGGTATATATGTCCCCCACAATGCGTGGATAAGAATGTTTACAGTAATCTTCCTATCGCTGAAAGCTGGGAGCAGTCCAGGGCCCCATCAACAGGAGAACTGGTGGACTACTGTGGTGAAGCTACACATGGGAATATTACAGAATAACGAACAATACTACCACTCAGGCAACATGAATGAATCTCACAGACATAATAATGCCTGAAAAGAGCTGGAGCCCAAGCACACACAGGAAGCTCAGAGACAGCAAGATTAGCAGTGGCGTTGGAGGTCAGGATAGTGGTTAATCTCAAAGGAATATCAACAGGCGGGGGCATGAGGGAAACTGCTTACGTACCGGAAATGTTCTACATCTTGATCTGGGTATAAACATATAAAATATATCAAGATGTACCCTGAGGGGCGCCTGGGTGGCTCAGTGGGTTAAAGCCTCTGCCTTCGGCTCAGGTCATGATCTCAGGGTCCTGGGATGGAGCCCCCACATCGGGGTCCCTGCTCAGCGGGGAGCCTGCTTCCTCCTCTCTCTCTGCCTGCCTCTCTGCCTACTTGTGATCTCTCTCTCTCTGTCAAATAAATAAATACAATCTTTAAAAAAAAAAAAAAGATGGACCCTGGAGCTTTATTCCGTCTACCGTATGTAAGTTATACCTCCATTGTTTTAAAGTGAGGATATTGAAGATGGAATTGTACGCTTTCCCAAAGCCTCCTTTCCCTCATATATTTGGTTATATCTCTTTAGCTCTATAGTAATAGAGCTAATAATATAATAATAGAGCTAGTAATAAGGCTTTAGGTTTATTTCAGGCTGGGCACATCTCCCTCACATTTTTTCTCTCTCTTTTTTTTTTTCCTGAAAAAGAAAGTAGGACTGTTTGCCACTTGGAACATGGGGATGTGGGGCCCTTGGGTGGCTCAGTCAGTTAAGTGGCTGCCTTCGGCTCAGGTCATGATCCTGGGGTCCTGGGATCGAGTCCCACATCGGGCTCCCTGCTCAGTGGAGAGCCTGCTTCTCCTTCTCCCTCTGCCTGCTGCTCTGCCTACTTGTGCTCTCTATCTCTCTGTCAAACAAATAAAATCTTGAAAAAAAAAAAAGAATATGGGGATGGTATTTTGGTTTTGAGGCTTTTTCTTGGTTTTGTTTTTTGTTTCTACTTACCTAGTGCTGATGATACAGCTATTTTTAAAAGCCCTTAGAATTGTTAGGTACATTGATATCTAGTGGTCTGACAGACACAAGTTTGTATCTGACTGACACTCTTACACCACCCTTGAAACGTCGTAAACATATATACATATACATGTATATACAAATGTATATACATACATTTTAGATCTTACCTTACAAAAGAGAAGAATTCCTCTTTTGTAACTTTAATTTGGAAATTAGGTTTCTATTGGTGACCCACATATTTTCTTGGTCAAACCTGTGCTTTTCTTTACTCATGTGTTTTCATGAATCCTATGACTTCTCAGCCCTCCTATTCGCTTTGCTTGAAAAAGGAACACGAATGTATATTTGCCACCGCACAGGCAAAAATTACATAATGTAGGAAACACATCTTTGTTTAGAACTCATAATGAAAATGCTTTTAGAATATGTAAATGTGTTGAAAACAATTGTTTCTCTTTGTGAAATCCAATTTTTGAGTAGGGTAAACCAGTAGGTGGTTTTTTCCCATTTGCTTGACAGAGCAGGAAGTCCCTCTATTGCCCTCTGGTGGCAAGAAGGAATGATTGCACCTTCCTATGGAATTCTTCTGCGGGGGGATCGTCCCAGTGGTCAGAACAGAACTTCATAAACTGCTGTGCATTTGTCTTTGTTTTTAATGCCATTTGACAATTTTCTGATTTTTCTTCTCAGGACTGTGAAAAACCAGGAATTTCTTGCCTAACAATGCACTGTAACCTTAGTGCACTTGCTAAAGAAGAAAGTCGTGCTATAGACATTTACATGCTGCTGAACACAGAAATATTGAAAAAGGTAATGCCTGGGGGAACTGCATTCTTTGAGTTCATTTAAAAGCACTGGAGTAGGTTTTCTCAGAACTCCTCCTGCCCCTTTTAAAAATTTTCTAGCAAGTTCCATCAGTAATTTGCTGCTGGAGGATGCTGGGAGTAAGGGATACCAAACTTTGCTATTCCAAGGGTTCTCTGAGGACCAGCAGTATCACTATCACTTGGGAACTTATGAGGATTGCAGAATTTTAAAAAAATAGAAGAAGAAAGAGAGGCAAGATCTTGGGCTCTATGACCCAGATTTACTGAATCAGCATCTTCATTTTAATAAGCTCCCCAGGTGTTTTGTTTGCACATTTAAGTTTTTAGGACTTTAACTTGCATCAGAATCACCTGGAGGAGACCTTGTTAAAGTGCAAATTCCTGGGGGTGGAGTTTGACATACGGTATTTTTGACAAGCCAATACCTCTACTCTCAGGACCCCTTTCTAAATCAGCGGTTGACAGACCTTTTCTGTAAAAGGCCATTAGTAAATATTTCAGTCTTTACAGGCCATGGTGTCTTGCCACAGCTCAGCTCTTCCACTGTATCGTGCGTGAAAGCAGCCATAGGGGCTGATGAATGGGCATGTTCCACATTGGTTGTGTTCCAATAAATCTTTATTTACAAATACAGGCAAAGGGTCAGATATGACCCCTGGGTGATAGCTTGCCAGTCCTTTGTTTGGATGAGACCTTATTTCAGAGAAGTCCAACTTTTGAATTTCAGGTGACTTTGCTAGTATGAGTATATCATATCAAAAGTGACTCATTTAAAAATACCTCAGTCAGTGAATTAGTGGTTCTTTAAAAATGTCAGACAAAAAAAAAATGTCAGACAAATTCACTGATTTATTTTAATAGAAGAGCTGCTGAGTATGAAAGGGCACATCCAACAAGATGCTTTAAAAATAATCACTTGTGAAGATAAAATAAAATATGCCTGATAGCCACAGAGATTCTATTTATTTTCCTCTGGAAGAACTTAATGTGTTCAGTATAAACCTGAATGAATATCTTTAGAAAAGTCATTCCAGTGTTAGCTTTTAAAGTAGGCATGGCAGTAGCATGCTGACCTGAGAAACCCCAGGCAGCAGGGATGCAAGCTGCTCCGCCCACTTTCCATCTGTACCTGGCACGCCCCCACCCACCCAGACAGAGCTGTGCGCACTTCCGGTTCTCTCTGGTTTCCTTTGCAAGGAAATCAGTTTGGGGTGCTTTGGGCTCTTACAGCAGTGACTCCCTGTTGTGCTGCTCCCTTAAAAAAGGACAGTGTCGGGAGAGCCCCAGGCAGGAGCCAGCGCCCCAGGAGCCGTCCTGAGATTCCAGGAAGGGGGTCTGGAAGCCCCACATCACAGGAAGCGCCTTCCCGGCATGGGTTCCCGGGGCCCTGTATACTTACCTGTCCAGTTCATCTTCTTGACCGATGGCCCTGGTGACAGTTTTATTCCCCACACTCATCGCTGTCGCCAAAGGCCTGGCGATGGCACCGAGGGCAGGAAGCCACTCTGATTCCTCTTTCACCCTTAACCCAGGTGTCGGCTGCTTGCACTCCAGTCATCTGTCCTTAATTTAATCGCAAGGCCTAAGGCCTTTCTTGTATCCGGCTCTGTGGCCTCTCCTCTGTGTCTCTCTTTCCCACTGATCCGTGGGGACCCTTTGCCGAGGGGTATGTCCCACTGACTGCTGTTCCCAAGGGCCATCCAGCCCAGTCTGCACCCCAAGAGACAGCTGCAGGGTGTCCTCTGTAGCTGTGAGAGGCTCCTTCTCCCTGGAAGTGCCCTTTCTGCAGAAACCAGAAATTCCAGGTGCAGAGGAAAGCCTAAAGTGAAGCCCACCTGGAGCCAGATGGGGCCCCAGCTGCTCCCAGAGCTTGACCTGCAGAAAGTCAGTCCTCTGAAGCCAGCCACCATCTCCCTGGGGGACTGAGTGCTAGCCGGCTCCCTGAGGATAGGGAACTGCTCCAGCCTTGTGGTTTGCCTGGGCCTACAGTCCTGTTTATTTTCCTTGGACCTCAAGGTCCTGCCCCAGACCAGGGAACTTGAGGTCTTATTGTTTGAATCTTAACAAGTTTTCGCTTGAAATGTAGGGTCTGACTTTGTAAATTACCAGAGGATTCTGATTTCTCTGAACGTATTCTCAGCCTCTAGCTCTGACAATTACCGCCATCGTCGTCATTGTTGTAGGACCATCCAAGATGTGACGATGATCCAAGATCGCCAACACAGTATATCCTGACACACAAACCCACAAATCTGCGAAACTGTTAAATTGGTAAAAACTTACTTGCCTACAAAATTATTTACTGCTTAATGAGAGCTCACCGGCACAATCTGAGTGACAAGCTTCCCAGAAGCATTCAAAATTAGTGTTATCACTGTTTTAAAAAAAAAAGAGCAATAATCAGTGTGTAGCTCCCAGGTAAAGGACACAAAGTGGCATCCCAAGGTGTCCTCCCAAGAAGACCTTTGTGGTTTCTTCGGCAGAGAGGAGCAGAGGGCTCCCTCAGAACTGTTTTCTAGAAGAGGGTCCTCCACTTTCACTTTCAGAGGGTAGGTTTTTCCAGAAGTGGGGCAGAGCTGGCATCTGATGGGAACCTCCCCGTGTGGCGGGCAGGCCGAGGAGATGTGGGTGGGTGTGTCCCGCGACAGCTTGCCGTCAGAGCCCCAGCCACCCCCGTAGGCGAGCTGCCTGCGCTTTGTTTCCACCCCAGAAGTTTCCACCCGGTGTCGGTACATCACCAACCATCTGCACCAGCGGCTCAAGGTCCTGAGCCTTCCCTGAGCCAGAGTTTTGCCCTTTTTCCAACTTCCTCCTCCCTCCCTGCCTGGGAGCCGTTTTCTCATTATCTGGATCTGAGCCCCCACCACAGCTGGTGACTGCCTCTGGCTCTTCCTGAGTCTTACACGAGCCCGCGCCCACCCCAGTCTCCTTGCTCTTCGGGCCATCGCCTGATTTATAAGCCAGACGTTTCCCTATCTCATCCCTCCATCCCATACCCTCTCTCCACGTTAGATGGCGTTGAGCCCCAGGCAGCCTCACATAAGGGCAGAGAAAGAGTTAAAAGTACCTCATGTGAAGGGTTTGAGGGTTGTGGTCAGAGCAGGAAGATGCTTGAGAAATAGAAATCAGATGCCTTCTACGGAATGCCAGGCCTGGATTTGTCGTACACAATTAAACAGCTTTATTTATTTTCTACTCTTTGTGAATATGTCAGTATCAATATCCAAATATCTGGCTCTTACCGCTTGGAAACCACAGCACACAAGCTTGCATGTATTGATGATTGGCAAAACTTTAGTTTTTCAGCATCCACCATGGCATGAGAGAGTTCGAGAAAGCTCTGGAAAGCTCTGCTTTATGTGGGTGCTGGGGACAGGGAAGTATCTAGTTCAGTGATAACATTTTTGTCTGGCCCACATGGAATCTGGGAATTTAGTTCTACCCACTACCTTACGGCCCAGACGTTGTCACTAAAAAAGAAAGGGGGGGGGGGAGAAGTAAGATTTGTCACGGAGTTGTGTTGTTTCTTCCACAGGACAGCTCATCTGTCATCCAGTTTATGACCCGTGCCAAGGTCAAGGTGGACCCTTCCCTGAGGGTGGTGGAGATCGCCAGTGGGAACCCAGAAGAGATGATGGTGAGTGAGCCACACCTAGAACAGCTCTCCTCGGAGAGTGAGGGAACCTGGGTGGCATGGTGCTAGAATCTGAGGGTAAAGACCATCTCTGAGCCAAGATGTCAGCTTTGTGGTAGACCCAAGACCAGGCCTGCCTTGGCTTCCAGGCCCTCGTGGAGAGCTTCTGCGGTCTGCTCTTGTGCTAGCATTGTTCTTTACGGGGCCACCATAATGTGAAAGCTCCCTGCTATGACCGGCCAAAGGAAAAATAGTCTGGAAGTACCCTTGACCGGGCTTGGATTTCCACTCTGAAAGCCAAGACTATTTTTATCTTCCTCAGACCTTTCCCTGAAACCTCATCTGCCTCCCCAATCACATTGCTCTGTGGATAAACACTGGGTGTTTTAAAAACAAGTTGTTTGAATAACTTGAAAGAGGTCACATCCAAATTTCCAAGCCCTAGAACCTTCTTTCATTCTCTATGCCCTTGTCCTCTGTAAAGTGCCGTTGGGTGGCAGGCCTCCGAGATACAGGAGGGCGCAGCAGCTGGGAGGCTTGGACATGGGGGTGTGGGAGACAATGGAGGAGAGGTGGTGTGGCCTTGGGATTTTACTGCCCTTTACTGGTTTACAGGAGTGGGGAGGGGAGGCACAGCCCTGACACCCACACTCAGATCCGAGGCAGAGAGAAAGGGACACAGCTGCCTTTGAGCTGGTTTTGCCACTGAGCTAGGCAACGTTGCTACCTTTTGGTACCCCTTCCCTGGAATTCACCTTCTCTCGGGGGACTTTTTTTTTTTTTTAAGATTTTATTTATTTATTCATGAGAGACAGAGAGAGAGAGAGAGAGAGAGAGGCAGAGGGAGAAGCAGACTCCCTGCTGAGCTGGGAACCTGATGGGGGATTTGATCCCAGGACCCTGGGATCATGACCTGAGCTGAAGGCAGACACTTAACCGACTGAGCCACCCAGGTGCCCCTCTCGGGGGACTCTTGGAAGAGTCCATGTTGCTGTGACAAATTTACCAGTGTGATAAATTCATTCTCATTGACAGTGGAAATACCACATGTCTAAAGGTTAGGATGGGGAGCAGACCAAAGCCCACTCTTATAAGACCCTAAAAAATTAAGTCTCTGGGCATCACCACAAAACCTCACTCCTGCTCCTGTGTGTGGTGAGCAAGAGATGAGAGCATCAGCAGGTCCAGAGTGAATGTGGATCTGTGAAGTGAGGAGGGCAGTTAGAGCCACACTGGGACCTGGGCTCAAAGTGGGGAAGAACCATCAGGTGCTGAGCTTGACTCCTCTGTACCCACTGAGGAATTGGCCAGCTGCTCATTTTAGTAACAGAAACGGAACGGGATGCCAAGGAAAGGTACTGTCATCTCCCACCCTCGAGGGTGAGTTTTTCTGGCAGGTCAGTTATTTGAAGTTGGCTTCTGCCTTTCCCTCCCTGCCTTTTGGCCATTGCACTGCTAATTCGGACCCTCACCTGGAAAGTGAAGGAGAATGTGATTCATCGCTCACGGTCATCGCTCTGGTTAAAAAGGCTTCTAGAATGCAATCTGTGCTCAACAGAGAGGTTTGGAACCTTTGGATAGACCACAGTGTTTCCAGTTAAGAGCTAGTGGATGTAATTTAGCAGGTTTTCTACAGGTGGAATTCCTTATGTAAATGGAAAAAAAAAAAAATCACCAGGCACATTGCCTTCGATGAGAACACTGAGCTGTGGGATCCAGGAAGACATTGCTTAACATCCCATTGTCAGCTTCTGAGTCATCTGTACGCCCCCAAAATACCACTTCCATTAATTACTGTTCCATTTTGAGCACTATGGTGATATTTCCATTATCAAGAATTCTTTGGAAGGAGCTCTCATTTCCACTGATTTTTCTTTAGCACTCAGCCATCAGAATCTTACAGTGTACCCTTATCCCTCCTTTCCGGGACTTTGCCTTTTCAACCCATGAGCTAAGATGAAGTCCTACAATCTGTTCTCAACTTTCCTGGCAGAGAAAAAAAAACACAAAAACCTTTTCTGAGTAGAAAGGTTTGCTTTTTTAGAACAAATGCGTTCTTCCCTGCATGAGTCTTCTGAATGCCTGGCTCTCTGTCAACTGTCTATTTGAGGGGAAATTTCCATGGAGGACAGCCACCAAATTTAAACCAGGCAAAATTTCACAAGACTGTAGAATAGGTACCACATTTTGAGGGCCTTGGAACGAACAGGAAGTGTATGGAGCAGAGTGTGGGCGAGTAGAGGAAATGACCCAATCTGTTACCACCTACTGTGTCCATGGTGGTCAATTTCATCAATAGGGACATCACCTGATTTTCCTGTGACCCTTGGGATCTTTTGTTTTTATGTTATGGTCTGAGTAGTTCTTGATAAAGCATTTGGGCGAATAACTCGAAATATGTAAGAGATTATTAAAGCATCTGCGCTGATACTAATAAATAGATCTGGGAGTACTTTTCTGGGTCGGGTATTAGCATTTGTCCAAGACCAGCCCCACCAGGTGTCCCTGGCTGTACGCAGATCCACAGCTAAGGGTTCCAGGCGAGACCGGTGGGGTGGCATTCCGTACTGCTTTCCAGGTGCCAAGAGTACGCTGAATTTCCTATTCTTATTCAACCCAGCCCTTCTTACTTGTCAGGGAGAGTTGCCAACGACTAAGGCTAAAAACTCCCCTGGGGCCAGCCAAAAATCTGGAGAATCAGCTTTGCCACTGCGAGCCCCCAGCCCCAGCTCCCTTCTCAGGCTGGATGAGAAGCTTGTAGGAATTACATAGCAAACCTATTTTGTTGATATTTTCAAGTAGTAGAAAATGTGATACATACATAAATCCCAAGATGAATACATCATTGCCAGGTAGAGTGGGTACCGAGCTCAGATCTTAGGAGCGAGCAGGAGGGACTGGCGCTATCCCATTTCAGCAGAATCGGAATGGGTTCAAAGGCTATGTGGTGGCTCTGAGCATCCCTGGGAAGGCTGGAGAACTGGATTGGGGACAGGAAAGGAGACAAGACACCTGAGGGGCCAGGAAGCCCAGGCTCAGTCTGGCTGCAGGAAGAGCTTGGCGTGGTGCCCTGATCACAGCTGTCCCTGCCTGGCTTCTCTCGGGCTCTTGCTCTGAGTCGGGCAGGAGCCTCTCGCTGGCTAAGGTTTGGTCCCTGTCTTTGGGAGACCACACCCCAGGGAAAGCAGATCACCAGCACTTTGGCCTCACCGTTGCCCTGAGACTCACACAGAGGAGGACTCCCCAGCGCTGGGAGGGTGGTCATAACAGGACTGCT
Organism: Ailurus styani; assembly: GCA_002007465.1. Taxonomy (NCBI): domain Eukaryota; kingdom Metazoa; phylum Chordata; class Mammalia; order Carnivora; family Ailuridae; genus Ailurus; species Ailurus styani. The sequence continues at coordinate 728,923 of LNAC01000730.1, forward strand.
AAAAAGTGACGAATGTCCCCTCTTATGTGTTTCTCTAATCCTGAGGGTCAGTATTGAACCAATACTAAGCCCTGGCTCTTCTTAGAGCGCCGATCTGAGCCAGAGTCCTCGTTCAGTCATTTAGGCCACTTTGATGGGCAAGCTGCAGCCTTAGTGAGAAATGTGAAAATCTTTGTCCAAAGATGGTAAGGAGTGTTTGTACTCTTGTGCCTTTTTTTTTTTTTTAAGAAATAATGTGCTTGAATGAGTGCTGTTTCCTTGCTTGCTGAACAGGGCAAATGTTTGGGGCCCTACCCCTTCTGGCATGGTGCATGGGAACCATATGTCCACACCGGCCTTCACCTCCCTCATGCAGCCCACTGCCCTCAGCGTCCCTTCCGCAGATGGGAAGATGGGTCAGAATTTTAGCACACTCGTGCCCGCACCTCCCCAACCCCGGTTAGAACCTCTAAGCCTCTTCCCCTAGTGAACAAAGGGCCTCTGATACTTGGGAAGAAGAAATGACTCGTCCAAGAGCTCATGTGACTGAGCCATGAAGAGTGCCCAGGACCCCTGACTCCCACGGTGCCATGTCCCGCCAGGGGATGGTAGCGAAGGGAAGCCACGGAGAGCTTCCGCTTGAGGCAGGGAATGGCATGATCTAGTACACAGTTGACCCTCAAACAACGAAGGGGTTAGGAGCACCGACCCCTGTGGGAGTCAGAAATCCACATATAACCTTTGTTCTCCAGAAACGTAATGACTAACAGCCCACTATTGACCAGAAGCCTTACTGATAACGTGAATGGTCAGATAACACGTATGCGGTATGTTATCTGTATTATGTACTATATTCTCACGATAAAGTTAGCTAGAGAAAAGAAAACATTACTAAGAAAATCATAAGGGAGAGAAAATACATTTATAGCACTGTACTGTATTTTGAGAAAAAAATCCACATAGAAGTGGACCCACACAGTTCAGACCTGTGTGATTCAAGGGTCAACTGTATAGTCTTTAAAAATCACGGGCTGCCATGAGGTTGTTGGATTATAAGAAGGAAAGGTGGACCTAAGGAAAGGTGTCACAAGTTAGAAGCTTGTGACAGAGGAGATGGAAGTGGACAGGTAGATTTTATCACTAAAGACGTGCAGTTTGTGCTGGTCCTCTGTAGGAAATGCCTGTCCGAAAGGGTTGGGAGGAATCAAACGACATCTCGATGCAAACCCCTTGCCTGGTGCGTCCACATGGCGGGTTCAGCTAATAGTGGCTCTTGCTGCAGAAAGAGAGGACCAAGGACAGGATGAACCGCATGAGAATAAGCCTCTCCCTCCCCCAAATCCTCAAGAGTCTCGGTCAGTTTATACTAAACCAGCGATGTCTGGTTTTCATCATGACTGTCATCATCATTGTTATTTTTGTAAACAACAGAACCCACTCCTAAATTGAAATATGCTCGGGTTGAATCAGGGCTGGGGGACCTCGAATTCTCCCAGTTCTTTATCTCCATTTCCTTTTTTTTTTTTTTAAGTTTTCATTTATTTATTTGAGAGAGAGAGAGCATGAGCAGAGGGGAGGAGTAGAGGAAGAGGAGAAGCAGACTCCCCACTGAGCAGGGAGCCCAATGCAGGACTCGATCCCAGGACCTGGGATCATAACTTGAGCCAAACGTAGCCACTTAACTGACTGAGCCACCCAGGTGCCCCTTTATCTCCATTTCCCTTGGTGGCCTCTGTATCCCTAGACTCTAGAGAGTTCTGCTGTGAAAGGTTGTATTTTAGGACAAGGCTGCTGTCCAGTCCATCCAGTTTTCACTAGACATGAGTTGAACCCCCAATAAGTGTGAACAAGAAACATTTTTACCCTCCAGACTTCCACAGCACACACAAGTGAGCGCTGCACATGCACATACGCACACGTGCACACCTACGGCCGTGCATGCAGCACAGTGTGGTTCTGTGCTGAGAGCGCCTTGCCAAAGAGGTGTGGACAGGCTTCATGGAAGGAGGCATGACCCTGAACAAGCCCTGAAGGGGTTTTCTAAGTGCCAAGAGGAAAAGACAGGTGTGCCACAGAAAGCCACGTGGGTCCTAGCCTAGACTCTCAAAAAGCAAACGTGAGATGAGCACGTGAGCCCAGGAAAGATGTGAGATGACGGGATAGGGAAGACAAAGGAGAAGAGGAAGGATGAGACTTCAGGGGATCCTAGCCTCAGCCTGATGCTGTGGAGAACTCTGGAATACACGGAACACCCCAGAGTTTGTCCGCCTTGAAGTGAGGGAGCTGGGCTTTCAGACCTGCTTGTCACTGGCTGGGGGCTGCACCGGGAAGAAGCTCCAAGGTCCTTTGCCCTCTCCCAGCATAGCCTGGGGAAAGTGGCCTCAAAATCATGCCATCCACAGGAATGTCCCACCGTGCTTAACGACTTTGTTGTTTTAGATCCGTATGTGTATGTTCAGTTCCTGTGATGTGCCCGGCATTTGATGTGGTGACCTTCTGAACTAGGTATCATTACTCTCTTCTCCTGTCGAGGAAACTGAGGCTCCAGGAGGTGAAAAGACCTTCCAAGCTGAGGTGCCACAGCTTGTCAGTCTAAGAGCCAGGACTCGCTGCCGGTTCGGCCTGTTTGCAAGTCCTGAGTCTTCCTTAATCCCGTGCTCGTCTGCCCTGGGCTGGCCCGTGGCCCTGCGCCCACACACAGTGAGGACACCATTCCCAGCAGGTGGTAGGGATCACAGTCACAGGTGGTAAGCAGCTGGCCCTTGGTCTTTAAGAGCGACCCTTCGCTCCGGGGGCCTGAGAAGCACATCATGTGCAGACTGAAGGGTCTGTTGATTCTGAAACTCTCCATGGTGTGGTCTGGGCCCTCACCAGATGCACGGCTTATCCTCAAGTTAGCCTGGAGGTAGACCAGCCATCCGGTCCTCCTCCCGTTAAAGAGCAGTCGTGAGGGTTACCCGCAGGAGTGGATATACAACCTCTCAGTGCAGGGTCTGGAACTCTAAGTTCCCAACAAATGCGACCCGTTACTAAAACAAAGGGATGAGCAGCAGCCCATCTCACTCCCCCCACACTTCCAAGCAGAGCAAGGCTTCTCTGAACCCCAACCCCTGAGAGCCACGGCGAGTCTGACATCTCTGCCTGTCCCAGCGCAGACATGTGGCCTCAGTCTCTGCAGATGTGCAGTTTATTTTCTGCTCCTCAACATTGTCTCCCTGGGTCTCCCTGCTCCCCTGAGCTGCGCGCTTCCCAAAGGCTGCGTTCTGAGAGCAGCTGAAGACATGGCTCTGCCGAGAACATTTCTTCCAGCCCCCACAGCCCTTTCTCCGTCCTCCCTCCCCCGCACCCTCACTGGCTATTAGATGTAATCAGAAGCAGGTGGAAATGTCATTTCGTTGTCCCAGATGTTCTTCCCTTTCCATGTTTTATTGTACTCGAATTCCTTTTCTGTGAGACGGGTGTGAGGTTGACTGCAGAGACCATCTTGCCATCGCAGTTGACCTTCAGCCGACCTGGGTCTGAGTTTGAACCTCCCTCCGGGGAGTCTCAGCACTGGATGCCCTCATCCAACAGAGGCCTGGGCCAGGTGTACCCCACTGTGGTCATGTCCTCAGCCTTTACAGAGACCTGAGGATTGCCAGCTATGACATGAGGCCTGTTTGCAGTGGTGGGAACGCAAAAGTTTCCAGAAACACAGAAATGAATTGAGCGCCCTGGTTCTGGCTTGCCAGCCACCTCAGATGGCAGGCTGGCTGCTGGTGATCCCCTGACACCAGCTTGCCAGCTGCAGGTACATCGGACTTTACAGTGGCAGGCAGGACACCCCGTACCTGGGCTGGCTCTTGTCCCAGCCTGATGTCTGTCCTCCTCAAAGCCTCTGTGGAGACAAACCCGCAGCTGCCTCCTCCTCTGTATTCTTAGTTAACACCAGCACATAAACCCTCTAGCTTCAGTCCACGGCCATGCCATCATCCAGCCCTTCGCTGCTCAGAACTTGTGCCTCCCCGTCTCTTGGCCTCCTGCCAGCCTCCACCACCAGCCTCCCCATCGTCCTCAATCTCTTTCCCTTTCTCCTCCCCTCCTTTCCTACCAGAACCACACTTCTCCCGGTGCCACCTTTCCTGCAACCCCGCTCACTCCCGGGCTGTTTGTAACTTGAACCCCTCCGCCCCCATGGGAAGTTCTCCCTTCTAATCTACAGTCCTTTCTCAACTAAGTGTGCCTGGCGCACTGCGGGTCATGTCCCTCCACTGGTCAAAACCCTGCATCGCAACCCCATTCCTCTTAAGATAAGACATATGATTCATAACACAGCCTCCAGCCCTTCCTGTCTCTCCAGCTGCATCTTGAACATCTTCCTTTGGCTTTTTGTTCATTCTGTTTGCCCCAACCCCACTGTCTTCTGGCCCTGTCTCACCCGTACCAAGCGCATGCCCGCCACAGGGGTTTGGCACACACTCTCCTCCTTAGAATGCTTCTCCCTCCCCTCCCTTTTGACTCATCACCCTCAGCTCAAGCTGTTCCCCCAGGAATTCTTTCTGACTGCCATGCCTATCTCACAGTCTTTCATCACCATGAACCCCTCCCTTGGGCCCATTGTCAAAATGAGATTTCACATTTATGTGTCTAATTGGTCAGGATTCTCTAAAAGCCAGAAGCTTTGTGAGAACCAGGACCACCTGCTTGATTCATCACGGAATCCCCACAGTGCCCAGCATGTAGCAGTTGCTGCATAGACCTTTGTTAGATGGATGGATGGATGGATGGATGGATGGATGGATGGATGGACAGGTGGATGGGGTGGATGGACAGATGAACAGGTGCATGGGGTGGATGGACAGATGATTGGATGGGTGGGGAGATGTATGCATGAATGGCCAGGACTCCCCACCAAGAAATCACATTTGCAAATACATTTTTGAGATAGAGAGACAGGAAGCACACTCAGAGACTCCAGCTTTGAACCCTGGCATCTCTTGTTGCAGACTGAATCATTGTCATGCTTCATCTCATGCTCTAGCCAAGAGGACATTGAATTTATTAATGTGTGCATTCATGAATCACATCATGAATCACAATCCTAGTTTAGGCAGCAGGAGGGCATGCATTTGAAACCTTGTTCTGTAAAAATTCACAGGGTGCTGGAGTCCACCAACAGGGAGATACACCATTGCCTGACAGAGTGAGAAGGACTTAAGGCCAAGGCCACCCAGTGCTTAGCTGTGGTTTTAAAACTAAGTGTTGTGGAGCCAAGGGTTCCCTTGAGCTGGTTCCAGCCTTGCTGGGACTGGGGTAAGGAGGGACAGGTTTGCAAAAGGGGGCTGAGCAGGCTGGGCTCTGGCTGCCTACCTTCTTTACAACCAGAGAACCTCCACTTTTTTCTGTTTGGGACATTGGGATACCACAGTAGGTCTTTGCTGAAAGAGGTGCTGTTTCTTAAAGCTCAGAGAATGAATAACTAATTCTGCCAAAAAGAGAAGGGTAGGTCAAGCTTCTTGGAACAGGAGATATGGGAACCAAGTCTCTCTTTCTCAATTTTTTTTTAACTTGGCTTTAAAATGCTCAGTTAAGAAAACATTGTAATAGCAAAAAAGTAGAAAAAAGAAAAAAATACCTATAATACCAAAAAGCACCTGTGTACTTTTGAAATGTCCTACCATTTTTCTGCAAAGCTGATGTCATCTAGACAATAAATTGATATTCTCATTTTTTTCACTTATCGTTGTAACATTGATCATTTTCCCCATGTTATTATCATGTTTTCAAAAGTACTTAAAATGTGGGAGTCAGGCAAAAAGATGATTGCCCATCCTTCCAATGGTAGACTGGAACATTCCCGGGGCCCCAACCCAAACTCAGAGATGCAGAATTTGCATTGTAACCATGTTCCTCATATGGATCTTGGACACTCTGAAATCTGAGAAAAGGTTTAGCAGGCCTGCCTAATGCTCTAGAGCCTGGATTCTGTGAAGTTACAAGTTGATTGTAGAAGACTGATCAGTTATAAATGGCTTTTGACAGTAAAGGTGAAAATGATTTCTCTGTCTGGCAGAAGATAAAATCCCAAAGGCTGTAATTCAGCCCTTGTGGCGTATTACCCAGTTTTGTGTCTGATTTTCAGATCCTTCTTTTTTTTTTTTAAGATTTTATTTGACAGAGAGAGAGATCACAAGTAGGCAGAGAGGCAGGCAAAGGGAGAGGGGGGAGGAAGAAGCAGGCTCCCCGCCAAGCAGAGAGCCCGATGTGGTGCTCGATCCCAAGACCCCGGGATCATGCCTGAGCTGAAGGCAGACGCTTAACCCACCGAGCCACACCCCTGCAGATCCTTCTTTGAACTAGTTTCACCATCCTGCTGACCCCCCTCAACAATGAATTAAATACATCTTTAACAGGTGCTCACTGAATTTGTAGGAGAGGCATGTCTTCAGCTTTTTGAAAATTGTGCTTTGACAGCCAGATTTATTATCATCCTTCTTAATAGCTCTATGGAATTCTGCTTTGTGATTGACCATAATTATCTACTTACTTATCTGTTGCCCTGTTGTTAGGCATTGAGGAAATCTCTGTTCTGTACCAGTATAAATAATTGTGCGGTGGACATCTTTGGAGACAAAACTTTTTCTATATTTTATGTCTCTTCGCCTTTGAGAAAATTTTCAAGTACAGAATTAATGGACCAAAGGGTGTGCAGTTTTGAGATGAGCAAGCAGTGTTAGAGTTTGCCAAGTGGACAAGAACTGAAGGGCATTCCAGGTGGCTAGAGCACGGACCCCACAGGCAAGATGATGCAGACTGGCTAGGATGTAAATGGGTTCCCGGCGAGGGGCTGACAGTGTAGGAGGAAGACCAGATTGTAATGAGCCGGGGACCCCGGTTGGTGTATTCACATCGAGAGTGTAAGCAGAGAAGCAACAGAAGCCCTGCATTTTAGAAAGACATTCCTAACAGCAGGGGGCCTCCCCAGGCCTCCCGAAATGATGCTGGGATAACGGAGTAGGAGCTGACCTGGGGCGGAGACCGGGGATGGAAACAAGAAGACAGAGAGAAAAGATATGTGGGAAGGTCCAGGAGCTTGACCGGGGTCACCAGCTTATTAGTGGTGCAGACAAAGCCTCAGGGTCACTGCTTCTTGACTCCCCACCCCACCCCTGTAGTCAGGCAGCTGCGCCTTCCTTTGGGGTCTTATCTGAGATGTGACCTCTGAAAACCATAGGACGCTCTTGATTTTCTCCCCCAGATGGGCTTATTAGAGTCTTGACGTGCAGGGACCAGCTCTGCCAAAGCACAAGACACACATCCAAGAAGAGGAACGGCATCGCTAAAAATAAGAAAAGATTAAACACACATTCCGGGAAAGTGAAAAGGCATTCTTGCGGACTTTTCTAGACTAAACTGCAGTGTATACTTGACATTGTCTGTATCCACAAAACCAGAGCTCTGACGAGGCTTCACCAGGATGCAGATTTCGGGTAGCAAGGGGCAGGCTGGGTCCCCAAGAAGCCATCGGGGCTCTGGAAAGAGCTGGACTACGGCTGGCCCACACTGTTCATGGCCTGCCTCAGCACCTCACTGTCAAGAAGGCTTCGCAGCCTCCTGTTACATGACCAAGCACCGGGCACTTTTACAACACTGCTGATTTTCCCTTTAAAGCCCCATTTCATAAAGGGGGAAACTGAGAGTGGTATTTCAGTTGCCTAAAGTCATACCTATTGGCCACAGTGCCTCAAGCTTCATCTGTACTAGACCCCATGAGAGATTCTGAATGTGGGAGGTGATTCAGTCCACAGCCTTTTTTAGGGGCAAGAACCTAAAGGCACACATCTGTCTTTAAAGACAGGAATCTCTAGTCTGGACCAGATAGAAAATAGTGGGCTTCTGATGACAGACTTCAGACCCCTTTTCTGCACCACTACCTCCCACCCCCTTCAGGGCTGCTCCGTGTCTGAAAACCCTCTTGGTGACAGCGCCTAAAGGGAGAGGATGGATAAATGGATTGCGGTGTATTCACACAGGGCCATTCCATACAGCAGTGAGCATAAACATGCTATAACCTGGATGAGTCCCCCAAACACGACCTTGAGAGAAGGAAGCCAGACACAGGGGCCCCCTGGGTGGCTCAGTTGATTAAGCGTCTGCCTTCAGCTCAGGTCATGATCCCAGGGTCCTGGGATGGAACCCTGCATCAGCCTCCCTGCTCAGCGGGAAGCCTGCTTCTCCCTCTGCCTCTCTCCCTGTTTGTGTGCTCTCTCCCAAATAAATACATAAAATCTTAAAAAGAAGAAGAAGAGGAAGAAGGAGGAGGAGGAGGAGGAAGAGGAAGAAGAAGAAGAAGAAGAAGAAGAAGAAGAAGAAGAAGAAGAAGAAGAAGAAGAAGAAGAAGAAGAAGAAGCAGACACAGGATTTCACACTGTGACGTCCCAGATAGAATGAGGACAGAAGCAGGTGCAGTTAATCTAGGCCCTGAGAAGTCAAGCTCGTGGTTACCCTTGATGAGGTGTTAGCAGGAAAGGGGTGCAAAGGGGCCTCTAGGGGGACTGGACATGTTCGGTTTCTTATTCTGGGTGCTGATTACATGTGTGCATTTAGCATGCAGTATATAAAAATTTAGTGAGCTGTGCCCTTGTGTTGTGTTCACTTTTCTCTATGCATCTTAGACATCAATAAATTTTTTTTAATTAAAGAATAGCTAACCATGCATAACCTCAGAAATACTGATGGAAAAATTGCCTTCCGTTTGTCAAGGATGGGCTCGGCCAGGTGTTAGGCTCAGGGCTCTGTGTGCATTGTCCTCTTGAATTCCCTAGGGAGGTATTGTTTTACCCGTAGTTTGCAGATGAGAGAAATGAGGCTCAGAGAGGGAAAGTACCTTGCCCCAGGTCACACAGCCAGTGTGGCCTCCTTTCCATTCCCAGAATGACCACTGTGTTTGTATACAGTTTTCTTTCACTTGTTCCCACGCAGGAAGGGATGGTCTCTGGTCTGCCTGGTTTTCCTTGAGATAATGTTTGGGATTCAGGATCTGCAGATGCGACCGTGGCAGCACTTCTGCGTCCTGAGTGACCATCCAGCCCCTCCCCCTGCACACACCTGCCCTCCTACCGCAGCTGTGGGGATGGACGCAGTGAGATCAAGATGCTCTCACTTGCTTTCCTTATCACTAGGGCACAGACAACAAATGATCCATTTAACCACGGGGCAGTCTATACAAAGAGCCACCATCAGCTAGGCACTCTATGGTGTGATGTTGACAAGCTCAGATTTGGGGGTTTGACGTTTGCTAGACCTGAGTTCAAATCCTGACTCTGTACTTAAGCAACATGGGCCAGAGCAAAAAGCTTGTCCTCTCTGGGTCTCCTTGGTTTCCCTCTGCAAAGCGGGTGTTGAAGCCCTCATGGGGTGGTTTCGTGAACTGGACAGGAGATGGCAAGAAAAGCATCAAGCCTGACACAGAGGACCATTTGGGAAGAATTTGAGAGCTGGGAGTAAGGCCCTAAAAGGAGACATAAACAGCGCTGGTCACTGTAAGTCAGCACTGTGCGCCATCACCCCATGTGGTTTGTGGGGGATGGGGCAGGACGGCGGGCTCCCAGGATAAGTGACGCTTCTCGGCAGAGGCGGAGCTCTGCTGGCCTCCAGCGTCCAGCTGGGTTTAGATGGCTTTCCGCCAAGGAGGGGATGACCCAGCTTGGACAAAGACTGGGGGGTGTGGGGGACCAGCTGGGCAGCCAAAAGAGACAATGACTGCCCAGCACTGGGATTTTCCTCTCTTTTAAAGCAGGCTCGAGTGTGCGATGGATGGTAGGGAAGGTCACTGAGCAGCAAGGACACCATGGATGCTTTGAATTCTACAAAACCAAACTCTGCCATGACCTGTGAGGCTAAAACAGAGCCAAAGGGTACAGTTAGTGTCAATACATGTTGAGCAATCAGTTCTCTGGCAGGAGGGCAGGGGGCCCTGACTCGTCTGCCAGTTTCTGCACTGTGAATACTTGCATACGGCCCACTTCAGGCCACCACTGCCGTGTCACTAGATGTGGAGCGAGGCAGAGAAGCACCGGTTGGCTCTTGCAGGCTGATGGCCAGTTCTAACACACCGCTGAGTTTCCAGAAAACTGGGGAAAACCGGCCTCCCTGGGGCATGGGCCGGGATTGCGTATGGCTCCCGTGGAAACCCAGAGCCCAGCGCTGCAAAAAGGAGGGCCTGCTGTGTGCGAGGCTGCGAGACCTGAGACAGATGGTGTCCTCGTCTATCAGGAAATTGGCATTGACCAAATGATTGCACTAAGCTACCTGTGAGGTGAACACTTGGAAAGAGTACGGTCTTTCATGGAGGGCCTGCCCATGTCCTTCAGTGCAAAACCCTAATAAAAGGGAGACTGTCGTTGCCTGAATCAAGAATGGAGTGCATCCTTTGAGACCTTTACCATATGACACTGAAGTTAGGCTTGGTGTTGTGACAACCCTTTCCAGAAGTGGGGCTTGGATTTCAAGGGTCTTCTCTGATCCTAGTGAAAAATCCATCAGCCTATAAGCAGAAAAGCGTTGAACCAAAATCCAGTCTTTGGTCACAACAGTCTGGACACATCTGTAGTTCTCTCCAGATGTCAAGCCCTGGCCGGGCTCTGTCATGCTCTGGGTACTTGTATTTGAGACTCATCCCCGCATCTGCTTTGCCTCCTAGGTGGTCTTCGAAGCCTTGCACAATCTGGAGCCTCGGGGCTATGTGGTGGGCTGGATCATCGCCATAAGTTTGCTGGTGGGAGTCCTCATCTTCCTGCTGCTGGCTGTGCTGCTCTGGAAGGTAAGTAAGGTGATCCAGGGGCCCCGCGGAGTCCCCCAAGTGGATGCCTGGCCTTCCGCCTCACCGGGGGGGGGGGAGCTCTTGGACCAAGTGTCCGGTGAGAACTTCCTGCACAGTGCAGGTACAGTGGGAGTGTCCCCTGCAGGCTCCGATGGAATCTCGGCTCCTCTTGAGGCCATGTGCAACCGAGGGCTGGACCTTTAGAGGGAGAGCGTCATCTCTGCCCCGCTCTGTTCTTACCTTTCTCACTGCTCCTCACAGGAGGGTGGGAGGGTGGGAGCCTGACGCCACAACAGAAGCCTGGGGAGGAACAGCGGGGCTTTGGGTGGTTCACCATTTACTTTGGGGAAAGCGCACGCGCGCGCGCGCGCACACACACACACACACACACACACAGAGGGACTGCAGGACAACTCTTTGTTCTTTATCCATGTGGAATAGGAAAAGGGTTTCTGCCCCAAAGACTCGGGTAGATAAGATGAGCTAAAGGGGTCCGTTCTCCCAACCCTTGTAGGTGAGCCAAGGAATAGATTTGCCTGCCTCCTTCCCCAAGGAACACCTGCCCACCCTTCTTGCCTCCTGTCACTTTCTCGAGAAGGGGCATGTCCTCACCCCAAGTCCGAGATGGTTTCTTTGCCTCACACTCTCAGAGATCCGGAGCCCCCGTACTTCAGAGCCTCTGTATTCATCAGTAACAGCCTCAGGGTCGTTATCTGACAAAGGTGCGTCTCTTCCACTGGACAGCAGTGTTCCAGGTGAGGGGAACCCCTGGCCGCTCTGGTGTCTCCTGGAATAGCTCCGGGGACCGCATCTGGGGCTTGCTGCCACCGCAGCTCTGCTTTTCCAGGGCTCCTTCCCGCTTCAGATGCAGGTGGAAATGGCCTCTTACATCATTATGGGTGGATGCTTTAGATTCAAATAATTGGCTGCTTTGGGATTACAAAATAATTTGTATTCATCCATCAGACATTGTAACATGTCAGTGAGGGAAAAAAAGGTTGTAAAACACTGAGGAGTCCACATCCCAGAATAACCGTGATGAACAGTGTTGTCTCTTCTTGACCTTCCTTGCTGAGTAAAGAGGTAGATCAAGCACTCTCATGGCACCTACTTATGTTTGACTAGGATTTTGAATTTTCCAGTAACGTCCTTATTATATTTTGAGGTACGAGACCTTTAAAGTCAAAACTGTGAGTTCAATTATTAATCTGAGGGAAAAAAGTGTAATAAATATACTTTTATCCAAGAAGTCTAGAAACAGGAAAAACAGTGTTTCTATTACACATTTTTCAAACTCACAATTGGACTCATTGCTTTAAACTTAGAGCTACGTACGTCACCTGGAAGAGTGTCTAGAGGTTTCATGAAAAATACATTGAGCACAGGGCTTGAAGATACGTTTATCTTATATTCCCGTGCTTTTCATTCCACGTGCTCTTTTTCAGCCCGTTCTTCCCCAAACACAGTGCTGTGAACATCCCTCCATGTCGTTACAATACCCCTTCCAGCACACTCAGGAGACTGCAGAGTCTGCCCTCGCTCGTCAGGCCCCAAGACGCAGGAACTTAGGTGGTTCCTGGTTTTACACCTCCTTTAACAGTGCCACAGCGAATATCCTCAGAGCCAAATATTTGCACAAATCCTTCATTATGTGCTTAAGATGAAACCCTAGAAACGGAATTACCGAGTCAAAGGAAACGCACACTGTAAGCCTTTTATTACATGCTGCAAATTGCTTCTAGAAAGGTTATACCGAGTCACCCGCCCACAAGCACTGTATTGAAAGTGTCCATTTTCCTATGTATTTGCCAGAAGTGGCTATTACCTTTAAAAAAAAAAATCTGCAATTTGTCGTTTGTTTAATCTGTGTGGCCAGGTAGGTTCTCAGCTCCCCGCTCTCTCCTCCAGCTCCTTCCTGCCCGGACCGCCTCTGGCCTGTGGGTGGAGAGCAAAGCCAGCTCAGTGTTTGGGATCCGAGGAGACAGAAACGGCTTTGGTTGGGGGCGGGGGAGTGTATTTCCTCCCTCTGCCTTTGTCTGGCCTCTTCGGATGAGAGGAAGTCCTCCAAGGCTGGGTGCGTGAGATCAGACAGGGAAACGGTGTGGGGAGTGTGGTGGCCGTGCCCCATTCCTGCCCATGACGAGAACGCCCTCCTTCTGGCCACTGTCCCTGGCTCTGCCACCCAGAGTGTGTCCCAACTCTGTGTACACGCCCTTCTTTCCTTCCACCTGCCACCTGCTTAGCTTTGCTTCTGCTGTTTATTTAAAGAACGCAGTTGCAGGAGATGGCTGTCCTGGGGTAGCCAGGACGCTGATGTCACCCAGCTGTATGGGATCCAAAGAGCCAGGACCCGAGAAGCAGACGCCACCCTCTACCACGGGCTGGGAGAGAGGGAAGAGTCGTGGCAGTCAAGTGGTGGCATTGACCCCCCACGAGGTCTTGCCATTACCAATGAGGTGGAAGAGAATGGTCTGAAACAGCTTTAAGGACACAGTTGAATGACGCATTGGGGCTCAAAACCACTTTGCTCATCATCATCCAAAACCAGTATTTCATTTCAGCTCACATTTATTTAACACTTGCTTTGAACCAAACACTGGTAGTACGTGGATACAACGATGATTGTGACTCCTCCCTGCCCTTGAACGCTTCACCACGTGGCATGCAGACCTGTTAACATAATAGAGGGTGGTGAGTGTGTGCAAGCTTCTCCAGAAGCCGGGAAGAAGGTACCGTTAATCCCTCACCCCACGGGGGAATGGAAAGGCCATAGAGTACCACGTGGAGGGGAGAGCAGTGCTTTGCTGGCTGATGCTCGTGCACTAGAACCTGGCCGCATGCTCGCCAGCGGTGCAGCCTGGCAGAGTTGCACTTTCTGACCCTCAGTTTCTCCTCAGTAAAACAGAGATCCTCCCCTCTAGCTTGAGGTATAGAAAAGATGCAGGCAAAATGCTTGTCCCTGAGCGTAACACAGAGAAGCACCTGAGAAAACTCAGAGGACGTCTCACAAATGAGGTGGATGTTCCCTCCAGAAGGAAGAGGAGATGAGAAAGTAAACGGTGTTGTGGAGAGGTGTGTCACAGGCGGCCAGCAACCAGCAGTAAGATCGTCTACCTCGGCTGTGACCGCACCTGCTGCCTGGGGGAAAGGGGAGGCATGGGGGATCCAGAGGCAGAGCAATGGCATGGCCAGGTCTGTTCAGGAGAGAGGCCTGGGGACAGTATGGGGGCTAGGGCAGTTGCCACAGATGGAGGGGAGGGGAGCGCATGAGAGCAGACAGGACTTGGTGGCCGGTTGGACTGAGGAGGTCAGAAGGAATGAAAGTAGCAGTCCCTCGCTGTTTTTAGCTGAGGCAATGGATGGTTTCCCTTAGCCAAAGTAAGGAAGGCAGGATTTGAAGTCATTTTGGAAAAAGAACTGCTGGATGTGAGGCATTCTGAGTGTGTGGTGCCTATAGGAGACTAGACAGGGCTTGGGTCACTCCCAGTCCTGCTCACCTAGCAGTGGGAAGATCAACAGAAGAACATTCCTGTCACCTCACTGGTCTGGCTAAAACAGAAATCCATTCACAGCCACTTAAACAAGAAAGAGAATTGTAAGGATGCAAGGGTACACACAGACCCCAAAGGAAACGGGCACGTGCACACCCAGAAAGCATCCAGGAACCAAGCCAGACAACCCCTCTTCCCCTCATTCCCTTTGTCCGCCCGCAGCCCCTCACCGCTGGCCCTCTGCACACCTGCATCACGCTCTCCCAAAGCAGACCTGCCTCCCCACACTTCCCTCCGCCCCTCCCGAGAAGGACATCCCAGTGACTTCTAGCCCTAGTCAGAGGCTGATCAGCCACCTCTCATTCCTAGTTCTGTGAGTCTGGGGGAGAGAAGGTCCACTGCTGTGACTGGAGGCAGGGGGTTGGGCCAGATCGCTTAAAAGGAGGAAACTAGGCAGATACCCCAAAGGCATTCACTCCGGCAAGGTTTCATGCTGGGTGGCGGGGCTGTTGCCCACATTGTGGGCTTTGGTATTGTCCCATGGAGCCACTGCTGCGTCATAAACTGCCCCCAAGTTGAGTGGATTTTAACAGCCATTACATTACATCTTACAAACGTATGGGTCAGAAATCCAGGAAGGGTTTAGCTGGGGATTCTTCTGCTCGCCATGACATTGAGTGGGGTCCCTCAGTGGCATTTACCTGGTGGCTGGTCTGGTCTGAGGGGTTCAAGACCACTTCACTCATACTGCTGGCACTTGGTGAGGATGGCTGGGAGGCCGGACTCAGCTGCGCAACCCCCCTTCCTCCGTGTAGACTCAGAACCTCCCCAGGGAGGGGTCTCTCTTCTTACATGGTGGCTTAGGCCCCAAGAGAGCACGGTAGAAGCTGCTGGTTCTGTTAAAGGCTGGCCCGGAACTGGCCTGGCCTCATTCCAGCGTACTCTGTTGGTCAAAACAGTCACGCACCAACCCAGATGTGGGGGAGGGGAAATAGGCCCCATGTCTTAATGGGAAGAGAGGCAAAGGGTTTGTGGTCGCCTTTTATCTGTCGCCTTCATGGTGTTCAGAAAAATGGGCAGACTCTTCATCTTTTCTTTAAAAGTCATTATTGTTTTAAAGTACTTAAAACCTCCTGCCTCTTCCATAGCATCACACACAGATAGAGTCACAGTTGAGCTCCTTTAGGGAAAGGGAATAAAAGAAAATCTTGGTGCAACACTCATGACTGCACATGGCCTTTAGAGTGGGTAATCTCTTCAGGCAAAACTGCAAGGCAGGAAGGAGGTTGGCAGAGGGAGTTTCTTCAAGAAAAACCTCTTCTTTCTTAAACAGCTAAGAATGATGACTTTAGAGGAGGTTGAAAATGGCAAGCGCAATGTAAGATTATTTTGAAGACCTGCATATTCCTAAAACTTCACCCCATCCACTGTGATTCCTGTGTCTAGAACCTAAGAAGGGTGCCTTCTGTGTAGCGAATCAAGATCTGATATATTGACCGTCCAGTGTGTGGAAGTCTGTTGATTAGTTGGACTAGAGGCCAGCTTAATATTTAACTTCCATGGGAGGTCTTCATGGTTCGGGTTTATTGCCATGGTTCCTAAGTACTCCCCTCCCTCCCTGTCAAGGGAAAAGCCACGGAGTGGTACCCAGTTGCCACAGCTGACCAGAACCTGCTTCACAAGGGCCTTTGAAGACAAGTGAGCCCCGTTCAAGTCCTCTGCCTTATGGAGCCACATCGCCTGATGGTCCCTTGAGAGTAGCCCCTGACCTTGCTACCTTGGTTGCTTGCCATTGCCTCAAGCTTCTGAGCCAAAAATAGTGGTTCCCCAGAATGTGCCACGAATGTGTAGACACTGACCGTCACCTGGTACTGAGGACAGAATAGAGCAGGTAGCCGTGCTGATGCATTCTGTGCCACGCAGGCCTGTGGGTCAGCATGCTGTGCATGTGGAGGATGGCTAGTGCCTTCATCCAGCAGACAGCGCCGATGTCCCTCCTGGGGGACAGGCTCCAGGCAAAGGGTTGGGGGTCAACCAAAGAGCCCTTACTCAGCCGGGAAGACCATTGGGAAATGCGGTTAAGTGACCAGACATGGTGGCTGAGCCAAGTACCTGCACCCGGAGAGGTGAGCAGGACATGGCTGGCTGAAGGGGCTGAGCCACCATCCCCTGAGCCCTCCTGTTGGTCACTGTGGTGCTACGAACGTGCCGTCATCCGCTGATCATCTCCAACAGAAACCCCTTACAGGTCAGCAGGTTCCTTTTCCAGAGTGGGACCCCAGGCTCCCTGCCTACCGCTCAGCCTCCCCCTCTGCCTCTGGGCAGACCCCAGGGCCTTCCCGAAGCTCTGCCCACTGGCATCCCAGGCACCCTCAGGCTTTGGCGACAGCAGGCCCTGGCTCAGGCACAAAATCCACAACCAGGGCCCCGAGCTAACCAGACCCTTCTTCAAATACTGAAATGAATCCTAACCAGCTTTCCCAAAGCTGGGATGTTAGCAGACTCTGGGAGCCATAATTTAAACTTTATGTGTGAGGATTACAGTAGCCTGCCAAACCACCACGCAGGAAGAGAACTTTGAAATGTGAAACTCTTTTAAAGGAGAACAAGCCAAATGAGTTCCCCTCTCCTTGCCTTTAGCTCTTGATGGGGTTAGAAGCGGCCTGGGCCTGGGCCTCGTGCCTCTTCACAACCATCATAAAGGCCCGTTTATGGAAGAAAGTGTGATTGCCCAGCAGGGCTAACAGCCTTGTGTGGGACTCACACATTAGGAAGTGCCTTCAAGTCCTGCAGCCAGCCTCTGAGTCAGGTGGCAAGAGAGTGAATATGCGGGGACATCGTTCCTTTAGAAGAAAAAGCCTCAGTTAGGGCCCCCGGCTTCTCGGAACCTCCCCCCCTCCCTCCCTCGGGCAATTTGCCAAAACCCACAGGCCACCCCTCCGTAGAGGAGAAACACGCTGCATCCTCCCCTTCCGTGTTTAACTGAGGCTCTTCCCCCGCCCCCATTCTTGCCCCTTTTGCAAGCCAAGATGTCTTGGGGCAAAGGGAAGAGCCACCACCCTGCCAACCCCATGACTAGGCCCTTCCCAAAAAGGCCGGGACCCCCCTGGCTCTTCGCCTTCCCAAGCAGTGAGGAGGCAGGCTGTGGCAGGAAAGGGTGGCCTTGAACCTTCCGCTGGGCCTGTTCCAAGAGCCTGCTGCTTTAAAGCTGCCTTTGGGTTCGTGCTTTTTATTTGAGAGTGTTCACTTCTGACCTCAAGCAGAAACACTTAGGAAAAGAAATCTGTGAAATGGCTCAGAGAATGTGTAAGGTTTGGCAGCCCATCCAGGGGTCACTGGGTTATCACCTTCCCTCCAGCCGAGCTGTGAGAACCCAGCCTTGCCTCTCCTCCAGAGAATGAAGACACAGGCACTCGCACACGTGTGCGTATGCACACACACAAACATCCTTCACGCTGTCTCAATTAAAACCATGTGCCAGAGACTCTCCGTGGGGGCTTATTTACACTCAGAAGTAAATACTGGGCTGATGTTATACAGTTGACATCTCAAGACAGAAACATGCTGTGTAAATACTCAAGTAACTGAAGAGACCCGTAAACACGAGGCCGCAAGTTTGTCCAAAGAAGGAGTGTGTCCGAGGTCCTTGGAATGGCTGCCCAGGAGGCAACCCAAGGGCCAGGAAGGCGGGGGTGGGGATCTCACAGGAGGCCAGACACCATGGGGTTGGGCAGCTCGACCCTCACTCACCCCGAAAGGGGCGGGGAAGGAAGAGGCTGGCGAAGACCCCAGAGCTTGGTCAGGCCTTCTTTCTTCCTAGGCCTCAGGCCACCCAGAACACCTTCCTAATGAGGGCTCTTCAGAGGAAATCTCTTAGTTGTGTTCTGGCAGGTTTTTGATACAAGTTTACATCAGAAAGTTGTGTGAGTCTGTCAGGAGGGCTCAGAGAGCTGCTCTGTGGGGCTGCAGGCTCCCATCAGGACCCGGCACAGACAAAAAGCCAGAAAGCACACTGCTGTCTCTGTTTGCCGCTGAGCAAAGCTTGGCTGGAGTGTCTCCTCCTCTAGGGTTTCCATGAATGTTTCCTCCACTACAGACAGAACAGTTGTAAACAAAGCCTTTTGCCCTTCAAGTGGCAAGGCAAGCCCTGGAAGGTTCCAGAAAAAGTGCAGTACGACATTGACTCCTTTGGATTAGAACTGAGTGTGTGGCTGCCGATGGTCCAGTTTATTAAACTCATCATCGATTATTCCCAGCAGGCTCAGCTGGCAGCAAAAACAGGTTTGCCCAGCACGTCTCAAAGGTTTTCCCCAAAGTAACCGTGAGGACTAACGGGAGTGAGAGTGTATGCCAGAGACAGAGGAGGACCTGCCACATGGGAGAATTGTCTTTGAAGTCTCAGTTTATCTTCATTTTCAGGATTGTATGACTCTGTATGTTTTACGATATATCCATACTTTAATATGAAAATGGAAAATCCGGTTTACCCCAAATTTCTGAAAACTCTTTGAAAACAGTTGCAATAGCGAGTTTGCTTTGGGGACCAACATAAAAAGCTGTCACTATGTTTCAGCTGAGGTCTCAGAATGCATTCGGGCTCTGGGGCACAGCCAGAAAATGACCTTCCCCATGGCGCAGGAAGGAGGTAATTGGAGCATGAGCAGTAATCAGGACTCTGGGCTCCCTCTGTCACATTTCTCCCAAGTACTGGGCAGGCCCGGTGTGACACAGTTGTGGGGGGACCATCGCTCAGGAAACTCAGAGCCTGGGCTGTGGGTTCTATATCAAATGCCAAAATTCGACTCTGAACAAAAGCACAAAGGTGAAATTTCCTTTTTCGGAAATGGAATTTGCTTCATCATGCTAGAAAGAATATTAGTTTGACAGAGCCCCCACTGGACTATGTGGCATCTTTGTGCAGACTAGTAAACTGCACCCCTTCGTTTAGAAACTTTACTTCCATCTGTCAGAAAATTCAGAAAACCGGCTGCTGATTTTGTTAGGGGGTGGGGGTGGGGTGTCAAAAGACACTCTACTGCCATCTGCTGGAAGATAGTGGTAATGCAGTTACATGTCCAGGATATCTGTGATGTGAGGGGCACCACCCCCTTCACAAGCAGTGCACAGCCTGCACTACTGTACCCAGCACTCCCTAACCATGAGAGGGGACTATGTTTTAAGAAATGGTCTTTGGGCTGCATATACAGAGGGCAAATATCAGTGGCCACTCCAACCTTCCATCGAAAAGACTACACGCGGGTTAGGTGGGGAACAGGGTTCTTGAGACGCTGTGGTGTTGGAGCAGGGCACAGAGTTTGCAAGGCTGTTTCTGAGAGCAATGTTCCAGTCATTCCAGGGGTGAGGGGGGGTGATTCTTAGGACTAATGCTGACACCACCATACTTGATAGAAAAGAGCTTGCCTCTGGATGCCTGCCAGAGACGATGGTGCCATTCACGGTGTTGGTAACAAACATGACCCTTAAACGTGAGCGCATGCCAGCTACATGCAACAGGGAATCCAGGTGCTCTAAATCCTTGCTAGATAGTTTGCACACTCTATTTCAAATCCTTATGCTGGCATAGCCAATGAGAAAGTGAGCCAACTTTTGTGCTGCTTGGAGATGAGCAAGAAAAGTCTGTTCAGCAGGACAAGACACAGTGATGCTCCTTAGATCCTTAGATCCAGAACCCTATCATCTGCCCCTCTGCCTCTCTCCCTGTGGGTGTTGATTCACTCAGTAAATCCGACAAAAAAAAACACAGAGTACTGTATCAGTTACCTCGTGCTGTGTAACAAACCACCCCCAAAGTTTAATGGCTTAGAAGCAGCAAACATCCATGTAGCTCACAGGTCTGTGGGCTGGGCTGAGCTGAACAGGGTTATCTGGTCTCAGCTGGATGTGTCATATGTGCACCTGTAGGTAGTTGGGAGGTTGGCTGATCTAGGTGGGTGGGGCTCAGCTGAGTGCATTCTCATCGAGATCAAACTCATTCACATGGAGGCCAGGCAGGGTTCTGAGAAAGCAAGCAGAAGGGTGCCAGGCCTCTTGAGGCCTAAGTGTGGAACCGAATTGTCAGAACAAGTCACAGTGCAGATTCAAGGGGGGGAGTCAGCCCCTGCCTCAGGCTGGGAACCGCCACGGAGTCCCATGGTAAGGGCCTGGACACGGGGAATGCAGGATTGTGGGCATTTTTGCCATTTGTCACTCCTGCCAGGTACAGGTGATATGCTCAGCTCCGGGGACAAAACACAAAATCCTCCCTTCTGGGACTTAAGATAAGTGGGAAAGATAATGACGGAGCAGTTGAAATCCAGCTTGATTCGTGCCTCAGTAGAGATGAGTTACTTCTCTGGAACTGAAAGTGCGTAACCTGGGGTCAGTGAAGCAGTCCACCCTCTGTGGGCAGGATTCTGTGCTCCAGAATCTCATTTCCATGTTACATCCAGCCTCAGCCTCATGATTATGTTCTCCTTAGCACAGAAGGTGCCTGTGACACATTTGCCCCGTCAACCACATCTTTATCGTAACAGTATTCCAAGCAGTAACGCCTTAGACCTTTTCAGTAAGGTGTGGATTGCTCTTCTGCCCTTCTGTGGGTGTGGGGGTCTTTTTCCAGAACACCCAACCCAAGCCCCTGTTCCACATTCCTTGCAGAGGGGAGAAAGCAGTAGAGATTTAAGGAGAGAAAAAGTGTGTGGGGGCAGGGCAGGGGTGAGTGGAGGGGAGGCTCAGAAAGTGGGGTTCTGGCGTGTGCTGAGAAGAAACCAGCAGGGCTGCAAAACCTGGGAACTCAGGGTCTGTCCACAAAACTGCCCGTGACGAGGGACGCTAAGAGCACAAGACCCTCACCGGTTGTTTGAAGAAAGCTTCCTCCCTGTCACTTGGATGGCACCCACCCCTTCACTGACTCCACTTGAAGTGGACTCTCAGGATTCTCCTGGTGATGTGGGTGGAGATGCTTCCTGGCAGCCGGCTTGACAGTTTGCATCTTCAGTGAGGCCAGTCAGCCCCTTCTTGGGGGCAGGGGGAAGAGTTGTGAGCGTCAGAACGACTGTGGGTGCTCAGCTCGGAGTGAAGGAGTTGGGGGAGATGCATGCCTGAGAGCTGGGCTTGCGTGATGATTCCCTTGGGCTGGGTCTACATTCGCTCTTGGCGACACACTGCAGGCGTTGCTGCTGGTGAGCATTTTCCCACGTGACTACAGGAGTTACAAGCTCACAAGTGTGCCACAGACCAACCAATGGCAGACCGAATGTGTGTGGCTGTTGGAGTCCCTCCATTTGAGGGGGCTGACATGGGGGTTTGAGGGCGGGTAACTGATTGGCAAGGTGAACCCGGGAAACACTGATCAGAGCAGGGAAGCAAGATAGGAAAGAGAAGGAAGCCAATAAAGACACAGTAAGACCAGTTACCCCTGCCAGCATGTTCCACCCGGAAACTCTGGTAGGTCATGCACCTGAGGGCTGTCACACCCAAGAAGAGAGGGGGCAGGAGTAACCCACAGCCAGTCAAGTTTAAGGGCAGAGGCAGGAAGGGATGTCTGACCTCAGAAACAGTGGCCACCAATGCCAGTGAACAAAGGACAAGACATACCAGGTCTCCCTGAGCATGGGAGGTCAGCTCTGGGCTACAAAAATGGCTTACCCATCAGGCAGTAATGGCTGGGTGAGTAGAGCTAGAAACTTGCCCTCCAGTATGTGAAAAACTCTCTAAGACATCAGAGGGGAAGGCCTTTCCAAAACTTAGCTAAAGTGAACTGCCGTCCTGGATCCAGTGACATGCCACTTCTCGGGGAGTCCACGCTTCTGGCTGTGGTGCAGGCAATGCGTGTTTCGTAGGTCTGGGAGAAAGATCTAGAGGGACAGCGAGGTAGACTGCAGACACTTTTACAAGCCTATTTTGTGAGAGCAGTATTTATCAATTACCCCACAATGGCTAATGTCTCCCAGGATAGTAATAGGTTTATCAAAAGCCAAATGAGCTCAGGAAAGGTTAAGTCCCTGAGTTTCTTAGTTCTCCTGTGCATTCCATAGCTCTCAAAGGAAGAAAGAATGCAGCAATTCCCAAACGTATTAGACCACAAAACCTATTTTACTCCCAAATGCCTTTGAGTCACGCTCAGTAACGAGGGTTCCCCGGCACACCTTTCGGGAAACACACCACCAGAAGCACTTTACAAGGAACAGTCAGTCATAAGATAACCTGCAGGAAGTCCATGCATTTTGAAAGGTGGCACCACAATAATGCTTTTCCTAAAGCAGTCTCACCTGAGGGATTTTCCGGGCCCGCCCAGCTCTGTCAGTATTTCATCCCTCCTCCTCACCCAGGGGACCAACACTACTGATTCTCCAGCATAGTCTAACCTGGCTTCTCCTCTCTCTGCCTTTCAGATGGGCTTCTTTCGCCGAAGGTACAAAGAAATCATTGAAGCTGAGAAAAACCGGAAAGAGAATGAAGACGGTTGGAACTGGGTCCAGAAAAACCAGTGACCTGCCACGCCAGCCACGTGACCCCATCATTTCACCCATCGTCCTTGATCTTTGTATCTTCCATATTTGGAAGAAAGAATCTTCTCCAGATTTTTCGGAGGCCTCACTGATGCTGTTCTCTTCCTCATGTTACCAAGCCCAGGAGCCAACCTGGGGCAGCCACTCTGGCCAGGTCACAGGACTGGAGCCACCACCCATTTCCTTTCAGAGATGAACCCCGAACTTGGGAAAGCAAGCTCCAGAGCTGAGCGATATTTATGGATGCAACGTGCGTGGTCAACCCTCAGGGGAAAACTGTTACCTAAAAGTATTTTTATAAATATAAGCCTTTTATACTGATTATGTCTTTATATTTGTATCGATGTTTTATTATTTCTATTAAATAGTTCTATAATTCACTCAAGCACTGATACCTGGCCCGAAAGCTTGGAAGTACATGTGCATTCATACAAACTTTAAAGGACAAAAACCTGATCGTATTTTGGAACTTGCTGTTAAAAGAGACTTGTGGATAAAAATAATCTGAAGAAACCTCGTAGGATGAATCCACCAAGCTGCAATGCTGCATATAAACGGTGGTGGCGAGACCCCTGAGATGATGCACCTTTTCATTGCTAGGAGTCAAGTTCAAAATAATGTGCTAAAGAACTATAAGTGGTTTTTCATATGTACCTTTCATTGGGAGATTTCCGGCAGGAATTTGGATGGAAAAACCTGACCCTGGCACAGGTCCGCTCTGCATCACCTACACAGCAGACATCACACCCTCCTTCCACTTGGATTGATAGATGAGAGCTTGAAGCAAGGCCATTTGGTCATCTGGTAAACCTCAGAATGGCATCTCCTCCTGGACATCATCATCAGGGTCCACATAGCACAAGGACTACATTGGAGCCCACCAAGCAAAGACTTGTGTCTGAATGCCATGTTGTGTTGCCTTTGCATCGAGTTCAGAGGTCTCCACCTTGCCTGCCATTCTTGCTGTTTCAGCTCATGGTGACTGCAGATCCCTTCCCAGAGATGACCATTCAACCTGTCCTTCATTTTTAAAATAGCATCTGAAGTGAGGTTCCCAAAAAGCAGATTCTGATACAAGGATTTGCATGCAAGTAACTGATTGAGGGAGTGTCCCGTGTCCAGGAGACAACAGTAGGGGTGTGAGGGAAGCAGGAGAGGAAAGGGGAGGAAGCCAGGTCAGGGTACCATTTCAGAGGACATCCTGTGGAGGACAGCTTCAGCCTGATCCTCTGAGGAGCTCTGGAGGGCAAGTTAGGTCTCAAAATTATCCCAACCTGAGGGACAAGGGAGCAGAGCTTTTGAAATCTTGCCCCCAGGGGAGGTGTAAACACCGCACTCTCTATTCCTTCTGGCAGACCGGCTCTGATAGCCCGAAGGTGGTCCTCTAAAGGAGAGCTGGAAGTGCACCCCCAGGCTCCACCCCCAGGGGGGCATCCAGAAACAATGTGGAAGAAACGATGCACAGGGATCTGGGCATAGCACTGACATCCGCCCTACCCCCTGTGTGTGCGAATGCTGAGCTGTGGCCTTCAGTTCCAGTCTCCCCGTTTGTGTGTTACCAGACACATGGCTGCCCGGTTTTGAGTGCAATGTGATTTTCTTAAAGGGCAATGAGATGACGTGTGTAGTGTGCTCAGCACTGCACCTGGCGCACCATGAACACTCAGTGACTGAGGCAGCTCTGGCTGCCATCCCCACAAACCGTCTGCTGAGAGAAAAAACACGTGGCTAAGGACAGGGTCTGGCAAAGAGTCCTTCCTGGCTTATGACGGCACACGGATGCCCCAGGTACCTAACAGATGGCATCAAATGGGAATAAAACAAGAAGTAAGATGAAGGATCTTTCTCCCAGGGCTGCGTTTGCTGGGAAGTAACATGCTAGGGGGTCTGTGAACATTGTTGCAAAGACACAGAACTCTGCTCCAGAGGAGACAGATTTTCTGTGCACCTACTTGGCTAGTATTTGCAAAGACATCTATATCTCACGTTGGGGCAGAATCGTGAGGATGCTGGACAGCTGTGAACCCGGCATGGAACATGAGTTTCTTTTCATGCCTCATTACGCAGCTGACTCTGATGCAGGAAGACAGTGTATGTATCATGTGTCCGCTCAGGGTGCCTATGGGAATAGACGGCCATGCCAGAGGGTCCCTAGCATGAATGAGGTGGGTCTTAGAATGAAGTCAGGGATGTTGCTCCTAACGGAGGGATGGAGGCACAGAGGTAACTACTGGGTGGACGCAGGCAAAGAAACCAGTTCTCAGAGTTCACCTGGGACTTTTCTCAAAAGTAGTAAAGGCAGCTTTGAGTGGGTCTTAGTCACTCATTTCGAGGATACTTACGGGGCTCCCTGTGGTGCATCAGGAGCGATGCTAGGTGCTGCAAGTTCCCCTGAGAACAGCACAGGCACATTGTGCCTAGAGAACCAGGCATCCCTGCAAGAGTGTAGGGTGTGGATTCCTTTAGGAGACCCCACGTGTAGCTTTCCTTTGATGGATTCTCGTTCACCGTGTCACACTGTCCTTTAATGAACCACTGAAGATTCTTAGGTGGCAGGCCTGGGTCAGCTCCATCAGCGGCTTTGGACAAACCCATCTATAGCCACTAACCAGCTTCCCGCAAGGGGCGCGGGTGCATTGACGGTGGGGTAGAGGATGACTCACCCTGCTCCCACGGGCAGTCTCAGAGCCAGAATCTCTTTGCCTCTGGTCCACTCCGAATAGTAGACCCACGTGAGTAGTGATATACTCAGGTGATCACGAAGACTTCATAAGGCATTTTAAAAAAAAAATGGCCTTGACATTACCAGGAACAAACACTGGCAGCCACTCCAGGAATCTGTCTGGGGAAGGCTGGTACATCTGTGTGTCCAATGGGGCTGAGTAGCAGGTGGGGCAACAGGGAGCCGTTTAACACGGTGATAAAGAAGCCAAGCACACCATGAGCCTGCTCTCAGCTGGGCATCTTACCAGCTCTGCTCCAGCTCAGAAGTTCTCCAGAGGCTCTCCGGGGAAGCAGACAGGGTGAATGGCATCTGTGTGTTACTCCTCCAGAGTATTCTTTCGAAAGTCCACAGCACCGTCCAGTTTCTAACCTTCCCGCTCATATGGGTCCACTGTGGAATCCTGTCAGATACTCTCTCACACAGCTGCTGCAGCTTTTAGTTATGGATTCAGTATGGTTTTCACTGCCAGAAATACAGAGACACTTTATAAATATGAAAAAAGACCTTGGTAAAAATTGAGGAAAATCATGCCCTCTGTTCAAAAATGATGCACTTCTGCTTCATTGATAGGGGACTCATGAGTTGGGAATATCCCCACCGTGAGTCCTAGACCTGTCACCAAGAAGAGGCCATGAAATTGAGGAACAAGGAGATGCTAGAAGAAAGGAGTGGGTCCACCGGCTTTATGGGGACTGACAGGCACACATCAGAAATCAGCTCTCTCAGTCAGCTCTTCAGGAAAATTCCATCACCTGGAGGATTCCCAAGTCTGCCACATGCTGTAGAAAAATCCAGTAGTCCTCCTTCACCAAGTCGTACATAGCCTACCGTCTTTGAGCCAAAGACGAGGGGGTTAGAAACAAACAGAAAACTAGCAGGAACATCTGGACCTGTTTTCAATGGGAAAGTATAATAGATTCTCCCACGTGATACGCGTGCTGTATGCCACCCGTGAAAACCCTAGCAGGGTTATTTTTTAAAGGTTATTCGACTACTTTTATTTTTGGAAAAGGCATTATGGCCAGGGGAATGTGGTTACACATAGGTTCCGTCGGAAATGTGCATCTGGTGAAACCTACTAGCCCTGACTCAAACTTCCAGGAATTTAGAGGTGCTGCAAAAGGATGGTCAAGCAAGGAAAGGGACCTGTAGCAGACAGAAGGCAGGAAGTGAGTGTCATTTCAGAAATGCTCCAATGGACAGGGGTTTCAGCGATGTGTTGTTCTGCTATATAGAGGGGTGGGATACAGAGTGGAAAATACTATCTGAAACAAAGAATGGCTGAAGGGAGGATACAGAGCCAGTAGGGCCAAGATGAACCTTCTAGAATGTCTTCCGATTTTCAGCACATTGGGGGGATAATGAACAGATTTCCATGTGGTGCAATGCTTTATAGCACAATGATCTAGATTTCAGACTTTGTTAAGGTTTTTTTTTTTTAATTCTGATGTGCACGGTGTGACGGGCAGAGTGAGTTTAAAAGCTTTGAGAGTGATTAATTGCATGGCAGACACCCACGCTAACTTCACTTCCAGAACTTGACTGATGCATCCATGTACATTTCTGTTGAGGAATTTTGGTGGGAGGGGTGCTCCTCCTTACAAAGTCACATGTATTAAAGTCTATGCAGTCACTTCTAATTCACTTGCACTGTTTGGGAAATGCAGGTTTACAAAAATACACGTTTGGAATAAAAAATGGCTGCAAATGATTCAGGAGTTTGGTCTATAATTTCTTTGCTAATGCAGAACTTGAACCTTTTTAGGATGTTGAAGACGGGCTTTGAATGCAGTACTTCATGAGCACTGAAGAGCAGGTCTATGTAGTTGTGCATGAGCAAACCCCTCAGTGGGGCTGAACTCTCCCCCACCCTTGGCGGCCAACCCTCAGCCACCACTTTCTCTATGCATCACCCACCTGCCCGGGGCCACACCCCAGGACCTTGATCTTAAGATAAAAGTGCTCAAATTTAATGGAGTGGGTTCCTCATTGTTAGTAGACTGCTTCCACATGTTCCCACCAGCCACCAAGCATTTTCCCAGGAGCTTTTGGGTAACATCCTTACACGTTTACAAACATCATGTTCTCTTAGATTTGTAATCTCCATCTGTCTAGTTACATCCCTATTCTTACCGCAAATGTTGTTCACTTATGTGTTTTTCTCTTTTTCACATAGAGGAGACCAACAAAGATCTATTTTACCAGTCTTTTTCAAGAATAAGCCTTTGGCTGTCCCAATCAGATCAGATCTACTAGTTTTTGTTTTCTATTTCATTAATTACTGCCTTTATACTTGTTAAAATTGAGTGCCCTGTAGTTAAAATTCATGCACATACACACCTCACAGTATAGAAGGGGGTGTGAAAACACACAAGGGGTTAAACATGGTTGCCTTTAGGTAGATGGGATTACCAACGTTTTAGCCTTGCTTTTTTTTTTTCTTAACTGAATTTTAGTTTTCTACAGTAAGCACACATTTCTTTTGTAACAATGAAGCATATGCAAATTATTTTTTCAATAAAATTATATCTGGAAAAGTGTGAGTTGCTGAACCAAAAGAGATCCCAAATTGCGAGTCTGGAAAGGGAAGAGATTTGTTTGCAACAAAGAGCACTGATGAGACTGACTCTGAGGGCAATGGTCCAGTGAGTAATTTCAAGCCTTTTAATTCCAGATGCTTCCTGGCTTAACAGGACCTGCCACCATCACTAATACTAATTAAGTACATTTCTCTAAGGTTGCTCAACCTGTTTCCTTAAGCCAGGAAAAGGTCTGGACAACCTCAAAAGGATGAAAAGATATAAAATGAAGAGGAAGAAAAATTGTCAATTAGTAACATCAGCTCCCTTCAATTGAGTTTTTCAGTCCACCGGATTGCCTCTGGTCCTTAAAGCCTGTCTGTTCAGCAGGTTACTGTGCATAGTAATAGAATTAATGTAAGTGCTTACTTAGAACTCTGCCTATGTTATCAGACCAATTGGCAGCTATCCATCAGCAAAGCCGCCTGACCCTGAGATCATGTCTATTCATTCTATGCATACATCCGATTGAAGTGGGTAGGAGAGGGTATCGCCAGCTCTGGGCTGCAACCTGAAACCGTGCCATCTGGGCTTGCTGCCAAACCTCTGCTCTACCTCCAAGTTTAGTCCAGATCATTTTATACTTTATTATGATTCTTCTATAATTGAAAAAGATCCTAAAGGGTCACCTGGGTGGCTCAGTCATTAAGTGTCTGCCTCCAGCTCAGGTCATGATCCTAGGGTCCTGGGTTTGAGCCCTGAATCGGACTCTCTGCTTAGTGGGAAGCCTGCTTCTCCCTCTCCCTCTCCCCCTGCTTGTGTTCCCTCTCTCTCTCTCTCTGTCAAATAAATAAATAAAATCAAAAAAAAAAGAAAGAAAAGAAAAAGATCTTAAATATTAAAACAAATCTCAACAAAGGCATAGCTAGTACCCTCTGAAGACCCCCAAATGGATGAAGAAACGGGGCATTTTTAAAAGTATTTCCAGGAAACCATTCTTCTAAGAAGTGACAGATTAAGAAAAATGAAGTTCTCTCCAAATTGACATCTATTCAGAACTCACCTTATCAGTTAAGAGAATATCTGGCTCCATATAATAGGAACAAATCCAAAATAACAATGGTTTAAGCATGATAGAAGTATGTTCCTCTCTCACATTAAAGAAGACCAGGTCTGGGTCATCAAGGTCTCATATAGCAGATTCATGGATCATCAGGATAGCAACTCCTATCTTTCTAGGTGTGTGGTTTCCATTCTTAAAGTTGTTTCATGGTTTTGGATGGCTACCAGGGTACCAGCCATCATGGCCACATTCCAAGCCAACAATAGAGGAGGAGAAAATGGCACATGCCTCCTCCCTTTTAATTAGCCTTCCCAGAAGTCCCATACAACGCTAACCAGAAATTAGTCATTAAAAAAATGCGCCCGCCCACAAAGGAAGATGGGGAGCATATTATTAAGGAATAAGAGAAGTGTACACAATTTTTTAAGATTTTTTTTAAGTAATCTCTGCACCCAACATGGCGGTCCAACTCACAACCCCGTGATCAAGGGTCACACGCTCTACCGACTGAGGCAGCCAGTTGAAGCCAGACAGACAGACATTGAAGACAACGAACACTTGCCACCCCCACCATGTATAAGATACGCACAATATAACTGCCTTAAATCTGAAGTATGGACCCTTCAAGTCCCTAAGTCTGACTGGATGTGTGAGGAAAGGAAAACCTTTATTTGGGGTGGGGGTGGGAATCTCAGCTACACAGAGTTGGTTAATCAAATTCATGCTCATTCTTCTACCCACCCCACCACATTGCCCTCTCTCCCAGAGGCACCAAGTCTGATGAATGGAATACATGGCCTTAGAAATGTACATGGTATTATTTTGTGTGTTTCACTAAAGTGGTATTGAGCCTGAGAGCTCATGCTGTGTTTTACTTTTGAAGGACATACTCACTTTGGAGTGTTTATATATCTAGTGTCTTGTTTCTGCTTGCAACACCTCATTCTACATTAGGTTTCCACTGCATTTTTACTTCCCCAGCCCCCTCTGAAGGAGAGCTTGGCCACTTCCACGCCCATGGAAATGAACATCTTCTCTCCTGGCCCCTCATGGACCTGAGCTAGAAACTCTCTCGCTCTGCATTTCACAGACTACATCTTAAATTGTTTACAGTTTCATTCTGCTAGAATGTGTTTGATGGCCATACACATGCATCATTTCATATTCTTTTGTTTTGTTTAAGTATTATTAACACACAGCCTTAGATTAGGTTCAGGTGTACAACATAACGATTCAACAATTCCATACATTACTCAGAGTTCACCATGGTAAGTGTAGTCACTATCTGTCAGCAATGTTGTTACAATTTTATTGATGGTATCTCTTATGCTGAACTTTTCATTTCCAAAATTTCTTTAGTTTGTAGCTGGAAGTTTGTACCTCTTAATTCCTTTTATCTGTTTCACCCATTCTCCCCACCCATCCACCTCCCTTCTGGGCAACCACCAGTGTTAAGAGTCTGTTGTTCATCCACTTGTTTTGTTTTTAGATTCCACTGGGAAGTGAAATCATATAGTATTTGTCTTTCTCTGTATGATTTATATCACCCACTATAATACCCTCTGGTTCATCCGCATTGTTGCAAATGGCAGAATCTCATTCTTTTTTATGACTGAGTGGCAATTCCATTTTATATACATATACCACATCTTCTTTATAATTCATCTATGGGAGAACACTTAAGTTGCTTCCCTCTCTCTGCTACTGTAAATAAAGCTGGAATAAACACAGGGTGCATGTATCTTTCCAAGTTAGGTGTTTCCATTTTCTCTGGGTAAATAGTAGTGGAATTACTGGATCATAGGGTAATTCTATTTTTAATTTTTTTAAGAGAGGTAGGGGGAGATAGAGGAGGGCAGAGAATCTTAAGAAGGCTCCACGCCCAGCATGGAGCCCAACGTGGGGCTTGATCTCACAGTCCTGAGATCAAGAGTTGGCCATTTAACCAACTGAGCCAGCCAGGCGCCCTTCTGTTTTTAATTTTTTGAGGAAACTCCATACTGTTTTCCGCAGTGGTTGTACCAGTTTGCATTCCCACCAACTGTCCATGAGGGTTCCTACTCAATGGTGAACCACTCAGATCTCTCTGTTCCTTCTTTAGTCCCTGCAAGGCTAACTCCTTCACTGGGGGACTTGTAACATGAGAACCACAACATATATTGCACACTCCAACTATAGTGAATGGTATAACTTCCTTGAGGGGTCCTCTATTTTCAGGACAGGAAGCTCTAAGATACTATACATTTGTCATTAAAACATTCAGTAACTCCTTCCACAACAGAAATACTGTTTTCCAGGCTTTTCTGAGATGTGATGACCATCCACGGACTCTCCATGTAAGCCTTCCCTAGGATATTTGTAATATCAAATATCTATCACGTTCTCATGCCGCGTCCAAACCCGTTGACAGATGACATATGAGATATACAGTAGAGAGGTGTGTTTGAGAAGATGACCTCTTGATTTAGGCAGATCATGGACCAACACCCAGCTGGAGAGAAGCGGAACAGAGGCCATACTCACCAGGACCCTGAGAGACAGGTGACTGGTTCTGGTTATTGGTGAGGCAATGCCCCCACCCCACTACCACTACCCCACCATGTACCAGAACCTGATCTAAGAAAATCTTAGAAAATAAGCTCACCTATAATCCCCGGCCAGATGGATACAGGGAATCATGCAGCAAAATCATGATCATGCCCGAAGAGGGGATTCCAGAATGTTTGGTTGAATGAGTCTGGCTCAAGTATAGATAATTGGGTATGCAGTCATTATGGCTTTGTCTGTGCTTTCGTGAACAGCAAGGTCTAGCACAGATCAGCTACATCTAGAATCTGAATCTTGGAATTGTCACCTACTCTGGAGATCAATCATTACGGAAATTTTTTCTTCAACATTCCCAAAGCCACATTCTTCCAGCTTCTGTCAAACATTCTATTCAAGGGAACATTCGTGTGATTTTTCCAGCCTACTGGTTAGCGCTACCAGAACCTTGGGAGCTCCCTGTTTTCCCAGCCCTCCCAGCCCTCCCAGCCATCTGTCCCCAGCCTCTCCTTTTCCCATCTTCTTGAAAAATTGTGATAAAATACACATAATATACAGTTTACCACCTTCACCATTTTGAATGGTACAGTCAGTGGCATTGAGTACATTCGTGTTCTTTTTTTTTTTTTTTTTTAAAGATTTTATTTATTTATTTGACAGAGAGAGATCACAAGTAGGCAGAGAGGCAGGCAGAGAGAGAGATGAGGAAGCAGGCTCCCCACTGAGCAGGGAGCCCGATGCGGGCCTCGATCACAGGACCCTGAGATCATGACCTGAGCCGAAGGCAGAGGCTTTAACCCACTGAGCCACCCAGGCGCCCGAGTACATTCGTGTTCTTATGCAAACATCACCACCACCCCACCGCATAGCTCTTTTCATTATGGAAAACCAAAACTCTCTACCTATTAAGCAGGTCCCATTCTCCCCTCCACCCAACCCCTAGTCACCCTTCTACCTCCTGACTGTAGGATTTTGACTGTTTTTAGTATCTCATGTAAGCGGGACTGTACAATGTTTATCGTTTTGTGACTGACGTATTTCACTCAGCATGATGTCCGCAAGGTCCATCCACACTGTAGCATATTGTAGAATTCTCTTTCCTTCCAAAGCTGAATACTAATCGGTTGCAGGTACATACCATGTTTCGCTTCCCCACTCACTATTCAGCAGAGCCCTTGGGCTGCTTCCACCTTTTGGCTATTGTCAATCATGATGCAATGAAGATGATGAGTGTACAGATATCTCTTCAAGAGCCTGCTTTCCTTTCTTTGGGGGTACATGCTCAGAAATGGGGTTGCTAGATCACATAGTTAATTCTATTTTTCATTATTTGAGGAGCCACCATACAATTTTCCATAGCGCTGTACTGTTTACACTCCCAGTGAACACGGGTTCCCGTGTATCCACATCTTCGCCAACACTTGTTTTCTGGGTTTTGGGGGGTTTATTGTTTGTTTTTAAGAGTAGCCATCCTAATGGGTGTGAGGTGGTATCTCATTGTAGGTTTGACTTACATTTTCCTAACAATTTGTAACATTGAGCATCTCTTCATTTGTATATCTTCTGTGGAGAAATGTCTACTTGAGCCTTCTGCCCATTTTTGAATTGGGTTGTTTTTTGTTGTTGTTGCTGCTGAGTTTTAGGAGCTCTCTATACATGGTGGGTATAAAACCCGTATCAGATATATGATTTGCAAACATATTCTCCCATTCTGTGGGTTGCCCTTTTACTCTGAATAGTGCCTCTTGATGCACAAAATGTTTGCATTTTTATGGAGTCCAATTTGTCTATTTTTTCTCTTGTTACCTGTGCCCTTGGTGTCATGTTCAAGAAATCATTGCCAAATCCAATGTTGGGAAGCTTTTGTCCCATGTTCTCTTCTAAGAGTCTTTTTTGCTTCAGGTCTTACATTGAGGTCCATCCTTCATTTTGAGTTAATTTATGTATGTGGTGTGAGGTAAGGGTCCAACTTCATTTTTTGCATGTAGATATCCGGTTGTCCAGGCACCATCTGTTGAAAAGACTGTCTTTTCAACATTGAATGATATTGGCATCCTTCTCAAAAATCATTTGATCGTATGTGTGAGAGTTCATTCCTGGGTCTCTTTTTCTATTCCACTGGTCTATTTGTCTATCCTTCCCACTGTCTCACTAGCCCTCCCCACCATCTGTCCTAAGCCTTCCTTAAAAAAAAAAAAGTCAAATTTGTCTCCATGACAGCACTCAAAGCATATGAAAAAGAACTGCTATATAACCTACAAAATTTCTCTTTCCTGCATAAAGAAATCTCCAGTTCCTAAAACTATTTTTATGACAGTTTCCACATCCTGCACCATCTCTGACATAAAGAGGAATATAACTGTCACCTTCTAATGAAGCTACCCCTCAAATTTCCCTGCTTGCTGTGAGTTGCGAGTATAGAATTACATTCAGTAACTAGAATCTTTATCCACGTTTCATTGGCAGCTTTGTCACCCTGTTGACTCATAATACGGTTGTGGGCAATTCCTAGGTATTTTTTTAATCCCCTGCTACAAAAGAAAAAAAGAAATATATTTCCTATGTCATTTTTCTTAATTCTGGGAAATATTTCAGGAAAGTGCAAACATGATTATAACAAATGCCTGGGAATCTACCACCTCTTTGTCATGTTTGCTTCAATTATTTTGTTGAGTCATTGGCTTTTTTTTTAACTTTTTTGGGGAAATAGAGATTCATAGACAGCTGAAAAATAGTATGAAATCTCATGTCCCCTTCACCCAGCCTTCCCCAATGGTAACATCCAGCATAATTTTAATATAGTATCGAAAAAGAAAATTTTTCATTGGTACAATCTACAGATGATATTCAGATTTCATTAGTCTTTTTTTTAAAGGTTGATTGATTCACTGATTTTAGAGAAAGAGTGTTGGGGGGGAGGGGCAGAGGGAAAGAGAGAATCACAGGCAGACTCTGTGCTGAGCACAAACCCCAGTGGCTCGATCTCATGACCCTGAGATTGTAACCTGAACTGAAATCAAGAGTCAGAGGTTTAACTGACTGAGCCACCCAGGTGCCCCTCATCAGTTTTTATACACACACACTAATGTGTGTGTGTGTGTGTGTGTGTGAGCGATCTATAGTTTTATCCAATTTAATATACCTACATAGACTCACATAACCACCACCACAATCAAGATTAATCACCACATTATTTTGTACACCTGAAACTAATATAATGTTATATGTCAATTATAACTCAATTTTTAAAAAATTAAGATTAATCACCACAAAGGGATGCCTTCATGCTATCCCCGCCCCACCATCCCTAACTCCTTCATCTAGTGTCCATCTCTATAATTTTGTCTTTTAGAAGAGGTTTTATAAGTGGAATCATAGAGTACATAACCTTCTTTTTTCCTTCCACTTGTACATTCTAGTCAGATTTATTTCTATTCGCAGAATTGTTCCCTTTTTTCTCTGCAGAAATATCCACTTTGCATATGAATCTTCCATGCAAATGGCCATGTGTGGAAAGCCTTCTTCAGCCATGTGGGAAGAACCAGAGGAGGGAGATTCCCAATTTCACCTTTGGTAGTTAGTTTCCATAGTGGTAACACTAGTTTTCTGGTACTATCCAATAGTTACAATGTATGGATTCAATAGGGGTTTTTTTCCCCATTGGCCTAAGTGCTCTCTGTAACATGGCTTAACATAATGAGAAACTATATTCTAATGTCTGAAGTGGGAAAGAACCTGTCAGTAGGTGTTTGCAAACACTGTGTTGAAATTGTGTAGATAAGTTTTATTTTGCCAAACATTGTATGGACTGAGAGTAACTTTTATCTGACTGGGATCAGAGAAACAAAAATGTTTGAACTTCTTTTAATTGTGGTTAAAAAAAACAGTAGATAACCCTCAAGATTGGCTTTTTTTTTTAAGTCAGAGTAATTCCCTGGAGAGCCATCCAAGTTGTAACATATATCTATCGTCTATAGCTGTTTGTTTCTATGACAGTCACTGGTATGGATGTACCATGGCTTGTCTAAACATTCCCCCCTGAAGGGCATGTGGGTTGTTCCCACTTTGGGGCTGGTACAAATGACGGTATATTACAACGTTCGTATTCATTTGGAAAACATAAGTTTTCACTTTTCTGTGATAAATGCCTAAAAGTGTAATTACTGAGTCATACAGTTTATATTTAGTTGTGTAAGAAACTGCCAAACTATTTTCCAGTAGCTGTTCCATTCTACATTCCCCCAGCAATGCAGGAAAGATGCGGGTTCTCTATATTCTTGCCAGCATTTAGTATCATCACTATTTTTTATTTTAGCCAGCTAAGAGATGCAGTATCTCCCTGTGGCTTTAATTTGCATTTCTCTAACAGGTAGGGATGCCAAATATCTTTTCATGGGCTTCTTTCCCATCACTGTATCCTCTTCGGTGAAACCTCTCTTTAAGTCTTTTGTCCACCTTTGAATTGGGCTGTGTGATATTTTGCTGCAGAGCTCAGACAGCTCTTGAAACATTCCAGGTACTACTCCTTTGTTAGGTTTGCGGTTTGGAAATATTTTCTCCCAGTCTGCAATTTGTCTTTTCATTTATCAATTTATTGATTATTTCCTTTATGGATCATGTGTTTGGTGTCATGTCTAAGGACTCATCACTGAACCTGAGGTTGTGAATATTTCCTCCTGCTTTTTTCCTGAAAGTTTTATAGTTTTGCCTTTTCCAGAAGGTCACATGGCTGGAATCATACAATACGTAGCCTTCAGAGACTGGCTTCTTTCACTTAGTAAAATGCATTTACCTTTCCTCCACACCTTTTCATGGCTTAGCAACTCACTTGTTTTTAATGCTGAATAATATTTCATTGTCTGGATGTAGCTCGGTTTATATAGCCATTTACCTACTGAAGGACATTGTGGTTGCTTCCAAGGTTTAGCAGTTATGAATAGAGCTGCTCAAATATCTGTGTGCAGGCTTTTTTAAAAGATTTTATTTATTTATTTGACAGACACAGAGAGAGATCACAAGTAGGCAAAGAGGCAAGCAGAAAGAGAGGAGGAAGTGGGCTCCCCGCTGAGCAGAAAGCCCGATGTGGGGCTTGATCCCAGGACACTGAGATCGTGACTGGAGCTGAAGGCAGAGGTTTAACCCACTGAGCCACCCAGGTGTCCTCATGCGTAGGCTTTTGTGTGGATGTAAGTGTTCAAATCATTTGAATATATACCAAGGAGTGCAAATGCAGGGTGGTACGGTAAGGGTGTGCCTGGTTTTGTAGGAAATCGCCAAACTCTCTTCCAACGTGGCTGTGCCATTCTGCATTGCCACCAGCAGTGGGCAAGAGAGTGAATTCAGCCATACAGAGAGCAAGTCAGAAAGCTTGGCGAGATGCTGCTCCTTCCAGAAATCTCTGCTGAAGGACACCTAACATGTTTGGTCATAAGAAGGGAGATGGTGGGAGAGCGGCAAGATGGCGGAGGAGTAGGAGACCGATTATCATCAGGTCCCAGGAATTCACCCAGATAGCTATCAAACTATTCTGAACACCTACAAATTCCACCTGAGATCGAAGAGAAGAAGAGCAGCAATTCTAGGAACAGAAAATCGACCACTTTCTGGAAGGTAGGACGTATGGAGAAGTGAATCTGAGGCCACGGGAGGACAGACCCGGGGGGAGGGGCCGGCTGCCGGCAAGGGAGCGAGCAGCGGAGCACAGACTCGGAACTGTTAGAAGTCGGCTCCACTGAGGGACGTCGCCCCAGAGACCAAGCGGGGGGTGAAGCCCCTGCAGGGACAGTGTGGTCTCAGGACCCACGGGGACACAAAAAGACCAGGGGTGTCTGAGCGCGACCGAGCTCCCAGGTCTCAGAGAGAAGCCAGCGGGAGAGACGGAGCTGAGCTGAGATGTCTCTCAGCTCGGGGTTACCTTGGGCTGGGATCTG
>LNAC01000731.1:0-30148 GCA_002007465.1 Ailurus styani
GCCTGATGATTCACAGACCTGTACCCCCTGGGCAAATAATAAAAATAAAATTAAAAAAAAAGAAAGCAAGCAAGAAAGAGAAAGAAAGAAAGAAAGAAAGAAAGAAAGAAAGAAAGAAAGAAAGAAAGAAAGAAAGAAAGAAAGAAAGAAAGAAAAGAAAAGAAAAGAAAGAAAGAATGAACGAATGAACCACTTATCTATGTAGTAGGGCTAATCATATCTGGCTTGTTTGTCCCACAAAAAATTCGATTAATTCATATGGGGAAAACTCTGTACAAGT
Source organism: Ailurus styani (assembly GCA_002007465.1). NCBI lineage: Eukaryota > Metazoa > Chordata > Mammalia > Carnivora > Ailuridae > Ailurus > Ailurus styani. Next base: position 281 of record LNAC01000731.1, read on the forward strand.
ACTTGAGGCAAACAAGATTACACACTTTCTAGGTGGTATTAAGTAACATCATTTAGATGACAGGAAAGGAAACAGAGAGAATTTTAGGATTCTAGGTTCAGAGGGAATCCTGAAAACACAGGAAAGTTTCTCTGCCTTCATTGCTTTTCTCTGTATCTGTAATTGGCATAAGAATTAACAAAGGTACATTTTGACCAAATTCTACAAATATGCCAAAGTCATTTTTAACTAGCATTTTTTGGGATATACTATAAGCCACAGCAGCAGTCAATAAGATAGACAAGTTTCTTGCCTTTGAAAGCTTACATTCTACTTGGAAGAGACAGATAGTAAACAATTTTAAAAGGTGAGACTAAAGAATCATTCATTCTTTAGTTCATTCACCCACTCACTCTCATTTTCAACAAACATGATGCTTATATCTAGAAATCCAAGTAATTACAAGTCAATAAGTGCTACAGAGAAATGCATGGGACTACAAAGAAATGTGTGGTGCTAAGGGATTGCATGTCTAAGGGAGGATACTATCGAGGCAGGTCTAATACAGGGGTGATTTTTATAGAAAATAATATTCAAATTATCAACTAGAGGATGAGTAAACCAGGTGAAGAGAGTGAGGATAGGAGTAAAAGAAGAAACAGTTGATGATAAGCATTTCAGAAAGAAGGAGCATGTTGAAGACCTGGAAGTTGAAGAGAACATGGTGCATTTGAGGACACTAGAATGACTGTTGAGGACTGAGCTACAGGCTACATTGTCTGTTTCCCCGCCAAATCCATATGTTGAAACCTACTCCCCCAATGTGCTGGTATTTGGAGGTGGGGCCTTTGGGAGGTGGTTAGTTCATGAGGGTGGAGCCCTCATGAATGGGATTAGTGCCCTTACAAAAGAAGCCCCAGAGAGCAACCTCACCCATTCCACCATGAGAGGACACAGCAAGAAGATGGCTGTCTACGAACCAGGGAGCAGGCCCTCATCAGACACCAGGTCTGTCAGTACCTTGATCTTGGGCTTCTCAGCTTCCAGAACTATGAGTGATAAATTTTGTTGCTTATAAGTGACCCAGTCTATGGTATTTTGGTTATAGCAGCCCAAGCGAACTAAAACTGATGGAGGGGTGGGGAGAATGATGCTAGAAGGTGGAGAGGAAGATAGAGCCGCCAGGTTATAATGGCCCACACTGCTATGATGAAGAGTTTGGACTTTATTCTGAGCGCAGTGGGAAACAATTGAAAGGACTTCCAATTGGGGAAGTAATAAAACACAGATGCCCCAAGTAATCGAGAACAAAATGAAATAAATAATAAGGGGCACAAAGGCATGACCCAGAAATAACTATATGTATGATAGAGGCAAAGGTGAGCCACTATAGTTGGGGTGGGTATTGTTGAAAGCAGACATGACATGGATCTGAAAAGTGAGGGAGACCTGCATTATGGGGTGGTTCATTTTGGGTGGAGGAAAACACCTGAGTGGAGTGGAAACCTTAAAGTGAACATGGCCGTGTGGGAAGATGAAGCACAAGAGAACCAGCCTTCTTTGTTCTTGGTGGAAATATCTGTTTTGTTGCTGGTATTTTGATGCTGGAAGACTATAATGATAGAATTCTGGAAAATCACTTTGTGAGATGGGTGAATGGATGAATATAGAAATGCCAGAGTCACAAGTCAAAGGCAATCTGAGGAAAATGGTGAGAGGAAGAATAGAGTTGGTAATGCCTTAAACATTATTTTACAAATGAGCAAAAACTGGATGTTCCTCAGTCCAGGAACAGGAAGATGTTGAGCACCCCCTTCCAACAAATTACAAGCTTTGAAATGGGAGAAGATCATGCAAATAACTTGAGAGCTCTCTGAAGAAAGACTGTATCTGTGCTGCACACCAATGTGTCCTTAACATTTAGCATACTGCCTGGTAAATGGTAGAAACTGAGTAAATATGGTACTTCTAAGACCAGAGGCAGATATTAAATGTGTGATTCTTGTGTCTAGGGGCCTTGAAATCATGAAGGGACTAGGTTTCCCATAAGCACACTTGTGTGGGTGGTTAAGTGGTAAGATTTGCTGTTTGTTATTGACTTGGCTCAACTTCTACATTAGTTTACCATTCCTGCTGTAAAAAATGACCATGGACCTAGTAGCTTAACAACACAAATTTATCGTTTTCCTCTTCTGTAGGTCACAAGTCTGAAATGGGTCTCACCGGGCTAAAATCAAAATATTGGCAGAATGGCATTCCTTTCTGAAGGCTCCAGGAGATAATCCATTTCTTTGCCTTTCTAATTTCTAAAGACTGCCCACATTTATGATTGATAGCACCATCCTCCGTCTTCAAACCCAGCAACATTGGCCAAGTCTTTCTCACCTCACATCACTCTGACATGCTTTCTGCAGCCTTCCTCTTCCACTTGTAAGGACCTGTGTGATTACACAGAGACAACCTGGAAAATCCAGAATACTCTTTTCATCTCAAGGTCAACTGATTAGCAACATTACTTCCATCTGCAACCTTAATTTCTCCCTGGCATAAAATGTACCATGTTCACATGTTCCAGGAATTAGAATGTGGATGTCTTTGGGTTGCAGAGTCGTTATTTTGCCTATTGCAAGCTTCAGTCCATAAAACTGGTAAATACACTCTACTGGACAGTGTCTCCTTCTTGCAAGCCTACAGCATGCGAATCATTTAATCCAGTACATTGACTGTACAGTAGAAGCTCTCTTGTATAACACTATCAGAATAGGTAATTGCTTGGCTGAAGTGAAGAATCATATAAAAGAATACATACAGTCCTTAAGCATTTTATTTCAACTTAAAACATACAAATGTACATTCACTCACCGGTCTGGTGATGTGACCTAAGACCAAGGCCTTTACTGGAGTGTGGGTCCCCTGACTGGGATTTCAGACTCCTTTCTTGCATGGGTTACATCCCTAATGTATCTTATCTGATTGCCAGGTCGGGTTGTTGTTTTTTTCTAACAATAGGGCAGCTTTTTAAAGTTAGTTAATTAATTAATTAATTTATAGAGCATGAGCAGGAGTGGCAGAGGGAGAGGGAGAAACTCAAGCTGGCTATGCGCCGAGTGTGGAGCCAAAGCTGGGTTCGATCTAATGACCCTGAGATGGCAACCTGAGCTGAAACCAAGAGTTGGATGCTCAACTGACTGGGTCACCCAGGCGCCCCAACAATAGGGTTGCTTTTAAAAGTAACTTTTCTTTTCTTTTTTTTTAAAGATTTTATTTATTTATTTGACAGAGAGAGATTACAAGTAGGCAGAGAGGCAGGCAGAGAGAGAGGAGGAAGCAGGCTCCCTGCCGAGCAGAGAGCCCGATGCGGGCCTCGATCCCAGGACCCTGAGATCATGACCTGAGCCAAAGGCAGAGGCTTTAACCCACTAAGCCACCCAGGCACCCAAAAGTAACTTTTCTTTATCAACTCTTTCCAAAGCATTGACTTCGTTTTTCAGAGAAACAGTACCTTGTCTTTTATACTCACATTTCATAAATTTACAATGTTACCTAATTATATTAGCAAGTACAACAGGCATAATGGCATAAATGGGTTTGGCAAGAAAACAACTAGTTCGTGGTAAGTGTCAACTAAGCGCATGGGAGCAAAAGTGTAGAACCAGACCGTAGCTTACTGTCCATGAGCTTCCCTTGTGCCCTGAGCATCAGTCAGTATATATTTCAGTAGGAAGGAAAAGTATCAACTTAGTCCACCAAGTCAGCTAAGTGGAGGTCAGTGAGGGGAGCTTTTAAGATATTTAAGAGTTTACTAAAAAAGGAACAATCAGTAGTTAGCACAGAATCTCAATATACTTTTCTTGAAAAGTCCCCACAGAGTTGCATCAGCTAATATTAATAAGAGTTAACATTTGGGCGCCTGGGTGGCTCAGTGGGTTAAAGCCGCTGCCTTCGGCTCAGGTCATGATCCCAGGGTCCTGGGATCGAGGCCCTCATCGGGCTCTCTGCTCAGCAGGGAGCCTGCTTCCTCCTCTCTCCTCTCTCTCTGCCTGCCTCTCTGCCTACTTGTAATCTCTCTCTCTGTCAAAATGAATAAGTAAAATCTTAAAAAAAAAGAGTTAACATTTATTTAGTCCTTATTATGTGCCTAGCATTGTGCCAAACACTTCATAAATATTATTTTATTTCATCCTCACAACAACTGTATGAGGTAGGATGCATTAAGCCCATTTTGTAGATGAGATAACTAAAATTTAGGGTTGCCAAATGTCCTGAATCAAAAGACATCCAAGTCCGAGCCTTCTACCTGCAGAGGCTATACTTAAAGCGACTGTACTATGCCAACTACCAGACCAGTAAGTCAGGAATCATAATATGTGGTACCACATTGCCAGCTGCCTCCTTGCTTCCTTCCTCTTTGTAGTCCAGTGATGGATCATTCCAAAGCAGAAGGCAAAATATCTATGGCAGTGTCCCTAACCAGACTTCTTTGTTTCCTTATCTCCTCTGACATGGTAGCTGTACTGCTCTCTCTCACTAGCGATGAACCAGAAAGATAATGAAGAACCAAAAGCAGACACTGCTTGAATTTATTGAAGTTCTTTATCAGCAGCAGCTATTTATTTCCAGCAGCACCTTTTTTTTTCTTTTTTTTTTTTACACATTTGTCCTTACTTACTTTCCCTCTGGATTTAGCTATCATTTCTGAAGCCTCAAGGACAACCATCATTTCCTCTTGGTTCTACCACTATAAAGGTCACTCACTTAACTTCTGCCTTCAGAAATCACTGCAAGTAATCTGTCTTCTAGACTTCCATGGAAGTATGGAGAAAGATCATAACTCAGTTTCCTTGCTATGGCTAAGCTGCATTAGCTCTTAGAACCAAGAGATTAGGTGGAGCCACCCTGAATGGTAGGGCGGGACAGCCATATCAAGCACCTGCTGGAAGTTATGCCACAGAAAAAAAAATCAGGAAAGAAAACTATGCCAATGGAAATGGAGGGGCTTAGGAGACTGGGGTCATGGAAACCTCTGTCAAGAATATTCACATGTGGGTGCCTGGGTGGCTCAGTGGGTTCAAGCCCCTGCCTTCGGCTCAGGTCATGATCTCAGGGTCCTGGGATCAAGTCCCGCATCAGGCTCCCTGCTCGGCAGAGCCTGCTTCCTCCTCTCTCTCTCTCTGCCTACTTGTGATCTCTCTCTCTGTCAAATAAATAAATAAAATCTTTTAAAAAAAGAAAAAAAAAGAATATTTACATGAGGCAAACACACTGTCAGTGCATGCTGACCAGAAACCCAGGGGAGAATTTAAGTTCAGATGGTACCTTCATGCCTTAGGATGCTAGAAGCCAGATTTAGGAGTGCTAGTTTATTGAAAGACAGAAGCACAGGGTTGCCATGGAGACACACACCTGAAAAAGATCTTATAGACTCTATCAGAGATACTAGCTCAAATTTCTTTGGGCTAGGTTTGAGCAGCTTGGACTAAAATTCTACCCACCCCAGACTGGCCAGGAATGGGCAGATTCATGATTTGAATGCCACTAAAAGAACTCTGTACAAAGGCAGTCAGGGAAGGGCTAAGAGAAAACTAGTCTGGACCTATTAACACCTACACACAGCTCAGAGTCCGTAATAAGCATGTTGACAGAATGCAGGTGATTATAATATTCCCAATTTTTAGAGATCCACAGTATGGTGGGGTTTGAGGTCAAGTTGGTCCAACTATCATGTGATGCTTGGATTCTTATTTTAAAGATCTATTATTATTAAAAATGGAGACATTCATACATCTGTTTCAGGGACAGGAGAATTTGTGTCTGTGTGTTTCAGTGGGGGTGGGGGGTGGGGGTTAGATTTCACCTATCCTGCAACTCCAGGTAGGTCCAAATGGAAGAGTAGATGGTAATGACTGTGAACGACATCTATGGGCCAAGTCCCAGGGACAAAAGGGAGAATGAAAAAGGACCGGGCCATAAGAATTCATTCCCCAAAAGAAAGGAGCCATGGACCTTTAACTAACTGATAGAGCACATGTTATGGAATCACGGAATTCAGTGTGGCAAAAAGCTGAGAGGATGGGAAGCCATGGCAGTTGAGTTTACATTCCAGCAGTATCCAAATTTTCTGTATGACTTTGGGCAAATAATTTCAGCCTTCTGGGTCTCAGATTTCTTATGTGTAAAATGAAAATAGTCATGTCTGCCCTGCCTACCTGTGGAAGATTCCATTATTGACCCCAATTCTTTGCCTTTCCTCTATCTGAGCCCACTTAACTCATTTCTTCTGTAAAATGTGTGGAGTATACCTTCTATTCATTGACTCTGGCTTCCATCATGAAAAAAAAAAAGTGTGGAAGTAACAACGAGCCAGTTATGAGCCCAGGTCTTAAGAGGCATTGTTGTTTCTTCTCACTCTTACAGCTCTGCCTTAACCATGAAAATAGCAGGCTCGGCCTATCACATAGTTCTAGGAGGAAGATGAGGAACATGGGAATCATAGCCACTACCAGCCTAGACCAGGTAATCCCCAGCTTGTCCCAGACTCATGACTGAGCTTAACTTAGACTGACCAATGCCCAGCAAATCTACAGCCTGGTGAGAAATTATAAATGTTGTTTGAAGTCACTGGTTTTTGGGGTGGTTTGTGACAGAGTTTTGGGGTGGCTTGTGACAGAGTGGCAGCTAATTGATTTGCAAACTTCTAGAGGTGATCTGAGTCTCAACTGTGATAATATATGAAAGCACTTTTCCAAAATCTCCAAGGTTTGTACAAATGGAATGGACTGTTCTAAGAGCGGCTAAGTAGCTTGAAGGGCTGGAATGGTAGGGCCAAGTGGAGTTTGGTCATGTTCTGTTACTTCAAGTTTTAATGGAAAAGGTCCATTTTTTGCCACAAAGTAAAACGAGGGGAGGCAAGTCCCACGGTTCCACTCCAGTGACCTCATCCCGAAACCATGGTTGCCCATGAATTCCTGTTCAGGCACTTGAGGAAGGACGACCATGCCTAGAGTAAAATGAGATGGAAAAAAGGATGGCTTAATGAGAACCCTCTCAGACTTCTTCAGACAGCTGAACAAAGATGCCAACAGCTCTTCACTCTGCCTCAAATACTTGCACTGTTCATTGAATCTGTCATAAAATTCACAGTGTTGGTGGAGTCCTGTGGGCTGTGGCCGGCAGGCTTGCTGGGTAATAATTCTGTCAGCTCTCTATTCCAAGCAACTGTCTCTGAGAGTTCCAAAAGCTAAACACAGGAAAACCACATCAGCCACAGGCTTCATTAACCAATAAACCCTTGATGAAAAGCAGGATCTCACACGGTTGTTTCTGGTACAAAACTCCCCCAAGGGAGGGGGAGAGTTGTACTTAAAAGTCCCATTGGGCTGACTAAGATGCTCCTATCTTTCACAATTTATTTCAGAGTTTGGATCAGGCCAGTATTTCTACCAATAAAATAAATATCAGAATGGATAGTTAGAAGGCCTTGGCAAGAAAAGCATAAGTAAATATAAGAGCACAGGCAGGGGTATTTGGAGAAGTAATATTAACTGGGCTCAGTGGAATAGAGAGTAAATTATTTACACTCCTAAGGATTCAGGCCATTTAAGGGAGAGAGGCATGGACCATCTGCTGCTCCAGCTACAAGTGACCAGCTTCCATGTCCCACGCCAAGGTTTGAACCACAGCCAAAGATATGAATCACAACCAGATACAGCCTCAGTAAGTTCCACCTTGGGAGTCTATAACGGGGAAAGAAACCTCTGAACTCTCTCTATTGGCAACTGGGATTTCTAGTTCTCCCTTTATGCAACTGTCCAAAGGGAGTTCTCTCCTTTATACAGAGTGAGAAGAAGGCGAACTACTTTAAACCACTTTATTTCTACCATGTTTCCCTTGTGAAATCCAACCCTCATCCACCCACCCTGAGCGAGGGTGAGTCTATAGCGGATGAATTCCCTTGTTATCCAGTGACACCCAAGAACACCTAATTAACCAATTTATCCTTTTGTTAACCACAATGCCCAAACAGATACCTTTCAATCACATGCATTACTACCAGCCTACCAAGCCCAAAGCTTGCAACCCTTCTTTGTCCTTCATTCCCACAACTAGTAGGTTCTTCAAATTTGTCTTTTCTTCAGGTACCTCTCTTGGTTTGCCCTGCTCCTCTCTCCTTCCACTGATTTTCCCTATAATAGAGTTTGTTTTCTCATGTTTTGATTACTCTAACAGCCTGTAAGCTCCCTGGCTTCTAGGTTTTCTCTAACTTTTCTTCCTGTTCCACTCAGGTCATCTTCCTCATTTACCATTATGAAAAACCAGTTCATTCCCCTTCTTTTCAAGAACGAGAATGACTTGTAGTTTCTTATGGCATCAAAGCCTCTGTGTGGCAGTCCCATCACTCAAACTTTACTCTCTGTGTCAACCACCAACTTCTGGCCTATATCTAGAAAACTAGCTACCACCTTTGAGACTTTGCTCAAACCATTTCCTTTGCCTAGAATGCTCCTTGAGACATTGTCAATGGTCCTACCACTCCATGTATACAGAGCCAGCCTCAAGTTTTCATCTCCCCATGAAAAACCTCCTAATAATACTACTGAGATGAATGGAAGTCTAATTACAAAGAAACAAACCAACAACAGCAAAAGCAAGATGAGCAGGAGGATTCCCAGTCTTCTTGCTGCTAGGTTATTGGTGGCTTCTTCAGCAATGCCTTTTTTTACCCATCTCTGCTTTTCTATTTCAATAAGAAAATGTAAATTCAAGATGGAACTCTCTACCTTATCTGTTGATGGTTCTCTACTTTGGCATTGTATTAGAATCTCCTGTGGAGCTTTTAAAACACTGGATACCCAGGGTGTACCCCAAACCATTAGCTCAAAATGGTTGGGAGTGGTGTGTCCCAGGTATCAGTATTTTAAAAATTGCTCTAGGGGAGACCAAGTTTGAGAATCACCAATCCAGATGACCACCACTATAATCTCCTGCCAGGTTTTCTCCACTTCTTGCTTCTCTCAACTCTCCCAGATTTCACTGCTGCTTAAATTCTCAGCTCCAAGTGTTTCATTCCTTTACTCAAAATCTTTTATTGGCATATATATATGCATATTTTGCATATATATATATATGCATATTTTAAAAAGGTTTCATTTAGAACCTATACTAGAGAAGGATACAAAATGTTTAAATATCATATTTACATGTGTACTAGTTTTCTATTGCTGCCTAACAAATTTCCATAAATTTAGCAGTTTAAACTTAGCAGCCTAAAATAACACAAATTCACGAAGTCAGAGTTTCGATGAGCCAGGAGTCTGAGCATGGTTTAACTGGGCCCTCTGCTAAGGGTCTCTCACTGTTTTAAAATGTAGGTTTTATTGCCAATCAAGTATGGTGAAGCCAATAGGTCAGAAAATGACGACCATTGAAAAGGTAGTTTATAACTGCAGGTCCCAAGAGGAGAGCACAGCATACCCCACAGGGTCACAGAGGTAAGCACTAGGGTTGGTCAGGAGGTAGAAGGAGTAAGGGGCAAACAGGGGCAAGAGCCTTTACTGCAGTTTCCATGGAAAAGGCAAGGCAAGGTAAGCAGGCTTAGGATTAGGCTAGTTTGAATAATTTCAGAGGGCTCTGGGGTATAGGAGCTATCATTGGTTGTCTGGCAACTGGCTCTGAGATGGTTAGGACAGAGGAATACTGTATCCTAGAGTGCAAGAGCCAGATAGAGGACGTGGTTCAGATATGGGGTCTGGATTGCTTGGTTTGCATATGAAAGGTACCTTCCTGGGGAAAGTAATTTGCTATCTCTAAAAATTGGCTAAACTTGTGAGGGGTAGTAGATCCCAGATGCCAGAGCATCAAGAACGCAGGAAATAAGAAAATATATTTGGTACACTCACCAGGTTGAAATCACAGTATCAGCCAGGGCTGTGGACCCAAGCTCACAACTTATTGGCAGAATTGGGTTCTTTGTGGTTTTAGGACTGAAGTCACTAATATCTTGCTGCCTGACTTTTGGAGGTCCTCTCAGTTCCTAGAGGCCTGCTCTTAGGTCCTAGACAAATGGTTCTCTCATACCATGAAGATTCTTTTTTAAAGTCAGATGAAAATTCTTATATAATGCAATGTAAAGACAGGTGTGACTATCTCATTACCTTTTCCATAACAACATAACTTAATGAAGGGAGTGACATCACATCATATTCACATGTCTGCCCACTCTCAAGGGGAGGGGATTATACAGGACATACAGACAAGTAGCAGGAATCTTAGAACTATGTTTCCCAAGGTATGGAATTATTTACATGTATATATTTGCATGAAAGAAACGTCTGGAAGATGTTAATATGAATCATTTCTGTTGAGGGGCTTTATGGTGGGATTCTTTTTTAGATTAATTTTTATTCTGTAAAGCACATATACTATTTAGGAGTCAAAGAAGGAAAATAGGAAGGAAGGGAAAAGGGAAGATGGAAGAAAGGAAGAACCTTCAGTTGCCTACTGAACTAAGTATAAATCCATCCTGTCCAAACAGGTTCTCCATGACAAAATCCCAAGTCTTTTCAAGGAGTCATCCTCCAATACTCCCTTCAAATGATCCCATATTCAAGCCAAACTAAGTACCCTGTCCCATAGCCCACACTTTAGCCTATGCTTGTCTACCTGTATGGCACACTCATATTACTCCACTGCTTTATTTCTGTCAAAATCCTGTCCATCCCTTAAGGCCCACTGTTATCTCCTCTGCAAAGTAATTCTTGATCCCACCAGTCATGGGTGCTTCCTCTTGCTTTTTAAATCCCTGAGCAATAGAAGATAGGGGATAAGCTCTGAAACTCTAAGGTTATATTGCCTAGGTTCTACTCTTGGCTCTTGCTACTTTCTTGCTAAGTGATCAGGGGTAAATTGCTTAACTTTTAATAAGTCGGGACCACTGCTCAAGCAAGATAGAGCAATTGGGAGGAGAGGCTTTCATTCATAATCCAAGGGGAACTAACATAGTGGGAACACTGGAATTGAAACATCTAAGTCAGAAACCCAAAGGAAAACATTATGCCTTTAGAAGAAAATCAACTGTGTAGGACTGAGACTGTGATGGGGGTGCAAACAAGTAGAGCTCTGAAGTTCAAGCCCAGAGCATAACCTTTGCCTTGGAAAATTCCCCAGCCAAAGTCACAGACACTAAATAGGAAGCAAATGCTCCATGAAACCAGGCAATGTCATCAAAGATGCCTCCCAGGCCATTTCTCCAAAACAGAGAGTTCTTCCTATTTGTAGTGATGTATGAGTATGTTAATTCTAAGTGAGGAAATTTCATTTGTGAATTTTTTTGGAAATTGAATTCATCCAAGAGAAACAACTGTCCTAATAATTTTCTCCTCCATTTATGCCAGTCAGATTATGAGAGGCAAAGCAAAGAATAGTATTTTCCAGACCTGTGCTTAAAAGAAGCTGAGCACCACATCATCTGTTTAGCTCTCTGAACTGGCACAGTGAGGCATGCTAAGATTGCCAAGCTCTGCCAGGCTCCCTGGGAAGTGAAGCCTATACTTCGACTCTACCAAATTATATATGAAATTGGCATTCATCTGGTATACCAGGTTAACTCACTGTGGGCTGGATTCTGATTCATAAATCCTTATTTTCTATGCCTATATAATTGAGAGACACATCAGTGAAAGGTACCACTTTATGTTACAAAGAAACAGCTGTATTATTATGATTTACCATTTGTTTGACACCTGCCATGTGCCAGATACCTTGCATCCATAATCTCAGTGCATCCTCATAACCCCTTGTGAAGGTTGAGAAGCCATTTGGGTGCAGCAAAATGGGAGCCTGAACAATATCCTTCTCTGATCTCTTTTTTCTCTGGCTTCCTGGAATAACTCAGGATCTAAGCACTTTTGTCAGCACACCCCAAAGCAACTTCTTCCAGTTCCTGTGTCAAGTGGTTCTTCCTAAGCTAGAAGGCCACTCTGATATTTAGAAGTGTCTGTTGCTAGGGTGATAGATGGCATGAGGAAGTGGATCACTGGAATCAGAATACTGAGGGTTACAGCTTCTAACAGGCTATGGACCCTCAAACAAATTCTTTTCCCTTTTGGGGGCTCTATTTCCTCATCTGTAACACGAGAGGGTTGGACTAGACTTATGGTTTGAAAATTTTCAAAAGCTATGGAATGTTTGTTATCCAAAATCTTAAGAAATTCAAAGCAGTGTGACTGGTTGAAAGGCGTGGAGGCAACAAGGGCACAGAAGCAGACTTGAAAGCACTCTGCTGAATCTTATGGCTTGAGGGTCCATGGTTTGAAGACACAGTGGTTCTAGGTGAAAGGTAAAGGTCTGACAGCTGATGGTTCATAAGCTGGACAGTCTAACTTTAGATTTTGCAGTGAATTTTTCCCTTCCCCAAGCTGAAAATAGAATATCATCCAAGATGAGGACCACGTCATGACTGTCTTATATCTACTCTGCTACCTAGCTCAATGCTGTAACATTCAACAGGTATTCAGTAAATACTTGCTATGTACCTGTTGGTTCAAAGGGAATGTTTGCCCTGGGTTGTCTGTATCTAAAGATGAACATCCTCTTGGCCATAGGGTAGCCCTCTAAAATTTTGAGAGGGAAGCCAGCCTCATAGACTACCATTCCTTTCTTTCCATTACTTACAGCTGACTATTACGATATCCAATGTCCTTGATTACAGGGCATGGTGGGACATGGTGTTTTATAGCTGGGACACTTTTAAAAAGCCTTTAAAATCTACCATGACAATGGCATACAAAGTGACAAGAATGTATTCGACATGGGCTCCCAAGAGAAAAAGAGGGCCTGGGAGGAAGGTAGAGCCTCTTTATTGGACGGTCCTGTGGGAGGAAGATTGTTAGATACTAATTTGCTGTTTGAAAAGATGTTCTGGTAATACAACACAACATCTGAAGAAGGGCCACACTTGAGAAATGTGAGTGAGATGGAGAAGCCCCACATACAAAGACAGAAAGAATTGTAACACCTTCAATAGATTTAGTTACTGCTACACTATATTAGTGTTTTAGTATATTAGTATTTTAGTATATTAGTATTTATTGATTTGTTAACACTACACTATAGCTCTGTCTGGCTAGTAGAGGACAGACAACTCTTGTGCTTTAGGTTTAATCCACTGAAAAGAAAGGTACAGAGACCTAAACTTGAATTGTCCTTTTGAATTATTGGGTGAAATTCTCAACAAGTTTTTTTTCTTAAAGACCACAACACACACACACACACACACACACACACACACACACACACACGTACATATGCACACATGCACACACACACAAGTCTTTGATTTGCCTCATTTGGGACAATCCACTATTTGGATCCAAACACTTTGCAGATCTGGAGCCAACCAGTTCAAAGAATGTTATGTTTTCCAAATCAATAAAAAAGAGGGGTCAGAATGACAGGAACTCAGCTAGCAAGTGTTTGCAATTTACAGTGTTAAAAGCCACAGACAGTTCAAGCGTTCATCTCAATCTTTTGACAGTCTTGGTCAATGAGGGATTAGTTAAAATAAATGGAACAAAGTTCTAGTTTTTGGAGCTCGTAGCATACTTACATTCCTAACAAAGTTTTACTTCTCACCTTCACCTGGAAAACAACTTAACCTCTTAGTGTCCATTTTTTATTGGGTGCAGATTCCCACCCGACCCCATGAGTTATCGTCCCTTCAAGTCAACTCTCTACACTCATCCTTCATTTTATCCAAACAGCAAGGTCTTACTAAAAACAAAACCATACCTGACAAACAGCATTTTTGTCAAGTCAAAAACCATCTGCTCTTTTCCCAAGTGGCCCAGAGAGTATATTCTGGGTCCACTGGATGCTGAATCAGAAATCAAATTGGACAGGGCACAGGTCAGTGAGTGTGTTTACTGAATCTACTCCATTGCGACCCTTCTGTACTGGTTCACAATAGGAGATCCCAGGGTAAAAGAGTGTTCCCCTGAGGTCACAGTCTCGGGTCCAAATCAGCCATGGATGTTCTGTCCCAACCTCTTCCACCAAACCATTTCTCCAGGTTGTTAGTTTGCTATATGAAACTCCCTGTCAATATTCTACCTCAAAATTCACTATTATTTCATTTAAAGTATAATGGCAGTGGTGATGCTAATAATAGAAAAACAGTGTGATTACAGGAGAAGAGGGCTTATGTGGGGGGAAAGTAAAATATGTCAAACTGCAGTGTCCGAGCAGAAGGTTGTTAATGCAATCCAAGCCATTAGCAACTGGAAAGTGCCCAGGCCTGACCTCCTGCAGATTTTCTGAACTGAGTTGCCCAAGATAGCACACAGAGCTAGTGCAGAATACTCTGTAGGATCACTCAGTGAGCTGGTCATATACTTGGTTAGTATGGCACCTTGAAAGAACTGCCATTTTCCAGTAAGGCTTTCTTTCCTGATAAAAACAGATCAATTGTATGCCCACCTACCATCTCTTAAAAAGAATAGCATCCATTTTGGCATTATGAGAGCAATAATATCCCTAGAAATACTGAAAGGCTGTTCAAAAGGATTAATGACTTGTAATGACCAAGCTATTTGAGATTTAGGAATAGTTACATGGCCAGCCAAAAGAAGGTCTGGGTAGAAGTTGTATGGTTCATAGAAAAGATTGGATCTACCATGTACCAAATTTTTCTCCATCAAGAAGAAAGCACTGGGATTCCATGGCATGCAATATGGATGCCCCTGTGGAAGCTGGTTTCAGCCGCAGGTGTTAGTGACTTTATTAGGAAAGAAAGAAACTGAGTTGTTTCAGGACTAGGGCAAAAACAGACTGAATGACCCTGGTTTCTTGGCCAAGATAAACACAGGCATAAGTCAAACAAAGTGTTCAACTCCACCTCTAGACTGGTGTCACTGATTGGGGAAATGGAGCAACTCTGGCAGTTTGTTTGAGATAAGCTCAAAAGTGATGGAGGTATGGGGGCTGGAAGTCAAACAACCCTAAAACAAATTAATCAGATTTTTAATTATTAAGTATCAAAAACACTTAGGTGCCATCTCATTCAAATTATTTTAAAGCCAGGAGTCATGATTTTATTCAAACTGGATCAGGACCTCTCTTGCCCTGATAAGGCTCTGAACTTGAAAAGTGATGGTTAGCTGTCCCCCTATCTTGGTTCTCCAATTCTTCATGAAGTGTTAGAGTTCTGACATTGTAGCTGGGCACAAAGCCACCCAGAATAAAGACTACAATTCTTGCCCTCACTTTCAGATAAGTATGACCCTGGGACTAAGTTCTGGCCAATGTGATGGAAGGGAAAATGACATCATGTGATTTCTAAGTGTCTTTAAATGGGTGGAGGTACATACCCTTTTTCAACCTAGTCTCCCATCCTGCTGATTGGAATGCAGACTATGATGGTTGGAGCTAGAGCAGCCATTTTGGATCATAAAATGGAAACCATATATTGAGGATGGTGGAGCAACAAAACAGGAGCCTGGGTCCCTGATGACCATGGAGCTGCCATACAATCCCTCAACTACATATACAGATTTTTATATCATCTCAGACATTAAGTTTTTCAACTCTAGAAGTTCTATTTCAGTCTTATGAATGTCTTCCATGTTTTTACTGAGCATGCTCAATCTCTCCTCTAGCCTCTTGAACAAATGGAGAAGAGTTATAATAACTGTTTAAAAGTCTTTGGCTACTAATTCTATCATCTGTGTTATTTCTGGGTCAGTTTTGATTGATTTGTCTCCTTATTATGGGTTATATTTTCCTTTTTCTTTTGAATGCCTGGTAGTTTTCGATTCGCTGTCATGTGAATTTTATCTTGTTGGACGTTGGATTCTTTATGTTTCTATAAATAGTCTTGAACTTTGTTCTGGAACACAGTTAAGTTACTTGGAAACAGTTTGATCCTTTCAGGCTTTGTTTTTTAAACTTCATTAGGCAAGTCTCAAGCAGCCTTGAGTCTAGGGCTAATTTGGCACCACAGCTGAGGCAAGACCCTTGAATTCTCTGATGTTCTATGAATTATGAGATTTTCCATTCTGGCTGGTGGGACAGGCACTATTCCTGGTTCTGTGTGTTGCTGAGGATTATTCTTTCTGTTCCTTTTGGGCATTTCTTTTCCTGGCCTTATATGTGTGTGTTGATCAGTATGTAGTCAGAGATTCAATGGGGAACTCTTCTTGGATCTCCAGAGTTCTCTTTCTATACAGCTCTCTCCTCTCCTATACTCTGTCCTGCAAATTCTAGCTGCCTTGGTTTTCCTGACTCCCGCCTGGGTCTCCTCATCCACGTGGCCCTGCCTGGGTTCCCTCTCCCTGCATCACTGCCTGGAAACTCCCTCCAGGCAGTAAGCTGGGGCAATCATAGGGCTCACCTTGTTTGTTTCCTGTCTCTCAGAGATCACTGTTCTTCATTGCCTGGTGTCCAATGTCTGAAGACTATTGTTTTCATTTTGTCTGGTTTTCCACTTGTTTCAGGCAGGAGGGTAAATCCGGTCCCTGTTACTCCATCTTGGCCAGAACTGGGGACTTTTACATCAGAGACAAATAAATGGCTGTATTGTTTAACCCACTGTTATTTTGGGTTTTCTGTCATTTGCAGCCAAGCCTAATCCTAACAAATACAGGGCTGATCCTTGATTTATTTAGAACAGTTTCTGACTTTAATATAGAGAAGCTAAGATTTTTAGAATAACCAGAGACTTGAATAATGCCTAAGTAAGGTCAAATACCTGGATGAAAACTGAAAGCTCTGTCATTTCCCATGAGAAGAGTGGTACTTAAGCAGCCAAATCAATTCCAGCTGGTGCCAGTTGACAAAATAAAGTACATTTTTTTTTGCTTAGTGTGATTAATTTCTCATTCATGGAGATAGTACAAGTGGAGAGGAATGCATTCAATAAACTTTTCCTGAACATCTACTGCGGCCTACGCACTAGGCTAAGTTCTAGGGATATATGTACAAACTGGGGCCTAAGCCTCTGCCAGCAGTTCACAATTTAGATAAGGAACCCCTTATTTAGGTAAGATCCCTTGTCATGTGAATAGCTCATGAATTTGGCTAAGAGGCTTAGTGCCAGTTTTTTTTTTTTAAATAAATCTCATCTTCTGGTTTTTTCTCTTTTAATTAGGGAAAATGCCTTCTCAACCCATGGTTCTGCAATGAACCATGTAATTTATATTTTCAGTAATAAAATAATTTGTACTTTCCACAGAAAGAAGGTTCTCCTGGAATGGGATATTCACACAGAGTCCAAGCTTTACTACTATGGCAATGGAGAAACAGGCTGGACCCCAACCTAATCAAGTGATCAAGCTTAATGTTGCCAACAATGGGGAAAATGTCGTCATGTTTCACTGGCTGTGAGGCACTGAGAAGGATATGATGTCATGGAAAACAACAGGTTTACCCTCGATGTATTCAAGAGAAATAATCAGACAACTCCAACTGAGAGACAATTCTGCAAAGCAACTGGCCTGGACTCTTCAAAAATGTTGATGCCATCCAAAACAAAAGGGAAAGAAAGATGGGGTCTGGGGTTCTAGAATAAAGGGTACCAAAGAGACTGACAACTAAAGGAAATGCATAATATTATACTAGATTCTGTATCAAGAAGACACAGCTCTGGGGCGCCTGGGTGGCTCGGTCGTTAAGTGTCTGCCTTCAGCTCAGGTCATGATGGGATCGAGCCCCACATCTGGCTCCCTGCGAGGTGGGAAGCCTGCTTCTCCCTCTCCCACTCTCCCTACATGTGTTTCCTCTCTCACTGTGTTTCTCTCTGTCAGATACATAAATAAAATCTTTAAAAAAAGACACAGCTCCAAGGAAATTATTGAGACAATTGGGGAAGTCTGAATACAGACTTCCTATGCTTTAGATTGGGTCAGTGTTATACTTCCTGAGTGCCCTATCTCTTAGGAGATTCTTGCTCAAGTATTTAGGAAGGAAGAGTCAAGATTTCTGCAACTCACTCGCCAATAGTTCATCAAAATAAACAGTGGAAAAGCCAATGTGGAAAAATACAAAGAACTGGTCAATCCAGGTGAAGGGTATATGTATGCGCAGGTGTTCATTGTTCTATTGTAACTTTTCCAAAGGCTTGAAAATGTTCAAAATAGAAAGTTGGTGGGAAAATAAAAAGCTTGTGACAAGTAAAGGAAAGTAAAAGGAAAAAAGTTTCTCTAATCCCTGTGATAGGTATGAGTTTGGTTTGCAGAGAGGTTTCAAGAGAGGCCAGACTTGGACTTGTCACCAGACCTGGACAGTAATGAGAACCTCCTCTGTTCTTCTAGGCCTTCCCTCAAATTGTCCCATCATCTGGAGTATCCTAACCATCACCTTGTACTCCCTTCACCTCCCTTTTTCATATATGAAAACCAAGTTCCTTGAATAATGTCCATACTTTAATTCCCACTGAATTTATGTAAACTCTGGAAAGCAATGGACTCCAAGCTAGTATTCTGCTTCTAGTGGTGTGCTGGAACTGACTTCCACTGGCTTAAACTGGTTAGTCCTGGTTCAGAGGAGCCAAAGGCCCTGTCACTTACTGACTTGATAAAGGCGATTAACCTCTCCAAGCTACAATTTTGTCATCTGTAAAATGGGGGCATTAATAGAAGCACTTACCTCAAAGAATTGCTATTAAGTGGTATGGGATTCCCATAATCTGTATTTTCAAACGGAGACACGTGGTCAGTCACATATAACCATCAGAGTTCATGTTTAATAAGCATTTACTAGAAGATAAACATTGTACTCATGTATTTAGACATATAATCTCACTTAGACTTACTTCACCACAGTCCTACAAATTTGGAATTATTAATATTTTCTTGATCATACAACTGTGCCCAAAGCAATGTAGTATGTGCCTAGTACATGTTTATTGTTACTTATAATCCCTTGTATTTGTGAATAATTGAATTTAGCCTGCATAACAACATGGTCAACTAGTGAGATAGGTGTTTATAGCTTTAGCTAGACTTCACTTTCAGTATCTTGCTAAGAGGCAACAGAGCAGGGAGTAGAATTAAGCCCTTTGAACTCCCTGTCTGGTGCTCTGCTTCCTGAATGACTCTGGTCATGACACTACCCATCCACCCGCCTATTTTCTTGAGTCTGGGGTGACCAATTCATCCCAGTTTGCACAGGATTTTCCAAGTTTTAACTTCAAGTCCCATGTCCTGGAAAACTCCTTAGTTCTGGGTAATCTGGAAAGACTGGTCCCCCTACTTTCCCTCTCATTCACAGAATAGAACTGTTCAATGGAACTTGCCAAGAAAACTTACTTGGCTACCCCCTCATTCCTTCAGCTCCCATCAACACCTTATTCCTGTATACATTCTCGGTCTCTTTTGAGGGCTCCTTTCTGCTGCCTATCGAACATTTCCCCTATAATTTTCATGTTCTTTTAGTCTTTTTAAAAAAGTTGGGTATGGATTAGAATTATTCTCATTACAAACTCGTGATCACATGGCACAAATACTTGTTTCCCTTAATTCTCACTTAACGTTCTATCATAAGAATTTTTCCATGTCATTCTTCAAGGAAGCATCATATTAATGAGAATAGGATACTCCAGCATCAGGGCTATACCTTATTTCTTTACTTAACCATTCCCCTATTGTATGACATTCAGTATTTCCCATATTTTTTCAGTGTTACAAATAGGGCTCCAATGAATATCTTCATTCATAAATCTTTCTGTACTGCTTTGATTATTTCCCTCAATTAACTTTATAAAAGTGGGATTACTGGGTCAGAGGCTGTGCACATTTTTAAGACTATTGATATGTGTTGCCAAAATACAGAGAAAATCGATTGGGAAGGGAAATTGCCAGGATTAACTTTAGAGATACATTTGGAAATGGTGTGAACAGTATCTGGGCGACTGTGGGGCTTCATTTTATAAATGGCTCTGTGGGGAGAACTTACTTGGGAAAGCACTTTCAAGTTAAAATCTAAGAAAGGTGAAAAAATTGTATATAAAATGTTTAGTTGATGTGTATCATCTTGTTTATTTTAGGTGGCATTTTATATTTAAGTGAAAAAGATGTTATATTTTATAATTTTTATGTACAGCGTCTCTATGCCCCTTATAACACATCTGCCTTAATTTGATTATTTAGAATTATTGGGGGACTACTGCAATTGTATCTTTGCTAATATGACAAATTGTTGGTCATATTTTTTAATTTATTTGATACAGTGTCCTTGGTCTGATATATAGCTCCAATTATAATATTGTTCTTAAGGAAGCAATCTTCTTTGGATGTTACTTCTATGATTGCACTTACAGTAAACAGTGGGGACTGTATATACCTTTGTTCTCTCCTCCTCCTGCTGACCACTAGAGGGAAGAAAACATTCAAAGGGAGCTCAACAGCATTATCTCCATCCTCCAAAAGGACCAAGGTGGTTTCCAAGTGAGGTCACCTTCAGTGATATCCTGCTGAGGCTATTTCTGTAGGACCCAGATGCCACACTTGCAAATCGAGGCCACCTCTTAGAAGAACTGTGTCATTTCATCTCCCAGAAGGTTACAGAGTAACCTTTAAGGGCTATCCTCTGAAAGAAAGCCATCTCCTTTTGCTCATTGCACTTTATTTATAGATCAAGGGAAGCTGATGATAAATATAAAGGTAGAGTGACAGAAACTATCATTCTACTTGTGACCACTGAAAATGTGAACATACGAGGCACTCAAGACAAAAATCCCAGGACCTGTCTATAGGACAAAGTGAACTTGCGGAACTTGTGTGCAGTCGCAAGAGAAACACACACACACACACACACACACACACACACACACGCACATGCACACACACACACACACACACACACAGAAAGAATCCCTGCAGGACCCTGTTTCAATCCAACCCAGAATCTCTCTCAGCTGCTCCCTGATAGTCTCAGCCTTACCTCAGACTCTTGGCCAACTCCTGACACCACACAGTAGAAAAATACCATAAGCCTCACTTCAAGAATTCTCTGGCTAAGCAGCAAGTCAGCATTATTACTGGGATCATTTTATCCTTGTGCCTAAGTCTCCAAGTGTGTGGCCTGTGGTTACCAGCAGCACTCTGGTGTTGTGGGAGGCATTATCATAGTATAGCGGTTGAGGGTATGTAGGTTGGAACCAGACAGATCTGGCATCTAATACCAGCTCCACCACTCTACTACTCTGCGATCTTTGGTTTCCTCAATCTTTAAAATGGGGAGGCTAATACTACTTACCTTTATTAAAGATTATATGAATTAAATGAGATAATTAATGCAGAGGAGAGCCCTTAGCAAAGTGTCCGGTATATGGTAAATAATTTGTGGTGACTACTGTTATTAGTCAAGTTCAAGTCTCTGGCGCTTGCTCTTAGATTGCATAAGGGCATCCCACTGTTTTAACTCTGCTGCTGGCTCACCCTGCCCAAGTTCTGAAGCCCTAAACTGATAACGTGGCTTGCAATATAGATTCCAAATCCTCATCTCAACCTGCTGACTCTATTTGCACCTTTCGCCTCTCTCCCACATGGGTCCGGCAGGGGCTACGTGATCTCAGGCAGATCAGACCAAACCTGACACAGGGCAGCTTCTGAATATGCTCAGTATCCCACAGGGCCTGTGAAGTTTTGCTTTTTGGATGACAACAGGGAATCACTGTCGTTTCTTAAAGAGAGAAGCACTGTGATTGCTGTGAGGAAGGCAGGCAGAGATTTAATGCCAAAAGTGATCTTTATGCTTTTAGCTGATTAAACTGGCAAGAATTTGCAATAGCTATTTAACTTGATTAGTATACTACTTGGCATACTATCATTCACTTCTTCATGTAACAATTTTTTTTAATAGAAGTTTGTCTGGTGGGCAGGCAGTCTGGGGAGATTCGAGGCCATACAGCTCGATGGGTTTCCTGTAATTCCCCATTCTACTCATTCGCTGACGCTACGAAAAGAACTTTGCCATGTATTGAACATGTGCTCTGTTTCAAGGCGTTGCATTATACAGTTAGCATGTATGTTCAGTGTAGGCCTCACAAGGGTCCTATGATGTATGGACTATTATTATTTCCATTTTAAAGCTGAGAAAACTGAGGCTCATAGAGGTTTGCTATCTAGAGTAACACATTCAGAATGGGGAAAACAGATCAGAACTTAAAATCCATGCTTACTGCCAAAATTTTGCTCATATCACTGTGCTAAATGATGGCTTATTATTAAACAAAAGTAGTTCTAAGATGGTACAAGAAATTAAGGAGGTAAAAGACTTTTATACCTTCAGTGCAAATTAATATCAGTAGCGGAGACCAGATTTGGACAAGGGTACTGTGTGCTGTATATTAGTGTGTCTATGGAGGAGGTGTGGGCAAGAAGACAGTGGTTGCTAGGGACACCAAAGCTATCAATCCCCTGAGGGACAAAGGAGCAGGAAGTGGAAGAGAGAAACAAGAAAGTTACAATCTTCCCTTTGGTTTTCCTACTAGTGAAAATGTGAATGGACGGTACACATAAAGGACCATCAGGGAGGTGGAAAGGGAAGCACAGGTTTGGGGACCATGAGATCTGCCTCTGACTCTCAGTTCTACCACTTACTTACATGCTGTGGGAAACTGGCAAATCACTTAACCTCACTAAATCCTTGTTTCCTCATCTGTAAAATGGTGGACTTCGTGGTATGACATTTATATCTCATTAAAAATATTAAGAGATACAACATATGTAAGATACCTAGCACAAAGCCTGGCACAGAGTAATTACTTTATAAATTGTAAAAATTATTATCAGCTCATTATTTTTTTTAAATATTTTATTTATTTATTTGACAGAGAGAGATTACAAGTAGTCAGAGAGGCAGGCAGAGAGAGAGGAGGAAGCAGGCTCCCCATGGAGCAGGAAGCCCGATGCGGGCCTCGATCCCAGGACCCTGAGATCATGACCTGAGCCAAAGGCAGAGGCTTTAACCCACTGAGCCACCCAGGCGCCCTATCAGCTCATTATTATGTACTATCCTTATCGCTTTTTATGATGATGATGGCGAAAAAGATGACAATCACTATCGCTGATAGCTCTGAAGGCAACCCCTATATCTTAGTAGGAAGAATATGTCTCTGTGAGCACATTAGTCAATAGGAGGAGATGAGTGGGTAGTTTCTGGATACATTTAGATCACAGATGGGATTGCGAGGCTAGATGCTCATTTGGCATCTATGGGAGGCCCAGGGGACTCAGGCAGCTGGGTCACCTTTCCAGAATGAATTACAACTTCCCCCTTGGGTTCTATCAACACTTCTTTCAGGAGCCTTGGCTATCTGTGGGCCCAGATGGATATTGGAGGATTTTTGACAAATAATAATAGAATTGCCAAAAGCCACCAACACCCCAGTCAGTTGGAAAATCATGGTGACCTTTATGTGACTTGTGTATTTATTAAGCACCTACTGAAAGGCTTAAAAATAAGACTGTTTTCAAGAAAAAAAGTTTAGAAAATATAAAAAACTAAGTTAATTTTTGGAAGAACTTTGAGTTGATGGCAAGTTCAAACTCAATGAAGATAAATGCTGATTTGAGAGTAAAGCTGCATTAACATAATTCCCTTTGAAGTCAATGATTTGGGTTCTGTAAGTTAAAAAGAAATCCTTCGGAGTTTTATGTAAGCTAGATAGGCTGACCCATTGGCAAAGCAGGTTGGTTACCACATATGGGCTATAATGCAAGTAAGCAGTAGTGTAGGTTTGGGATGGTCAGAGACTGGAAACAAGTAGGTGTTATTTAATAGCATTTCTTAGGTTCTAAGCTACAGACATTTTGCTGGAAGTAGGTGGTAAAAGAGAGAAAAGAAAGGCTAGCCATCATTTAATGCCATGGTGGGCAGGAGTCAGTGGCATGAGTATCATAAAAACCAGACATTCTATTTTTAATGGAAAAAAAGAAACTTGATGCAAATAGCCTAATTGATTATTACCCCATTTTCACTCCAAATGCTGCCAAGTTATGTTATTAAAATTATCAGTAACACCTAATGGACATGTTGAATGTTCACAAGTTTCCTAATAAGGTTTGAGTTGTGTCCTTTTTCTAATGGCTACCCCCTAAGGGATCAAGTTCTCAGTCTAATATAAATGCCACTTGCCAGTTCTTAAAGATGGTGGTAGGAGCCGATTAGTGCAGGAAATTGTTCAAAGTTCAAGACAACTGAAAGTGAAGTTTAACCAGTCCCATGAGTAAAGTGGATTTATGTTGCTTACTCTGTCAAACCCAACAGATAAGTTCTGTTCATGCTTACATTTGGCCACAGTTCCACTTCTCCCCCATACCTGGGAGAGGAGGAATTGGGATGATTAATGGGTGAGAACTGCTACTCCCTACATTTTATGGTCCCATCATTTATGAAGAGGAGTCTAAAAGTGGCTAGGATGTGACTCCCTTCTGGATGCTCTGGATTCCCATGAGCCTCTAGGCACCCACCCCATGCACAGGTCAAGCTCTTCCAAATCTGTTTCTCCTCTAAGGTTCTGCTCCTGTCTCATGCCTTCATCAACTCCTCCTGTCCCTGGAAAACTCTTTTCTGCATATATATCCAGGCTTGAATACATACTCTTCCATTGAATAAAGTTCTATATAAGGGAAGACTAAGATAAACTAAACAGTGATCCCATGTTCAAAGGCCTCAAAGCCCAGTAGGTGAGAATAATGATAAAAAAAAAAAATAATAATAATAATAATACTCGCAATAACATCAGTGATCACAGCTGTAGTAGTGGTGATGATGATGACCATTTATTAAGTGCTTAATGGGTGCTAAGCTCTTTACGTACATTATATTTCATCCTCACAATAAATCTTATTCATTCCTTCATCCAACAGGACAAAACAAATCAGACCAAATCCCTCTCCACTTGAAGCAAAGAAGACTGAGAAACTTTCTCCATCAAGGTAGGAGGAGATTCAAAGGAATGTTTTTCTAGAGAGAGTGAAAAGCCATTTCAAATGCTGGTGGTAGGCCAAGTAAGAAGACTGAGAGATGATCGACCTTTATGAGAAAAGAGTGGTGACCACGAAAGCCTGACTAGAGTAGATTCAAGAGAGAACAGGAAAAGTAAAGATTTTCAGTATAAACAGCTATTTCAAGACATACTGCTGTAAGTGAAGCAGAGAAATGGGATGGCAACTATAGGAGAACATGACGTTAAGGGAGGGTTTGATCATACTAATAGCTAATAATTAATGGAGCACTTACTTGGTGTCAGGCACTACATTGATTGCTTTATGTGTATGAATTAGCCTATGCAATGATCATAAAAACCCTATGAGATAGTTACTACTACTCCAGGTAGTATGAAGAAGCTGATGGAACAGATGAAGAAACTGAAGCTCAGAATGGTTAAGCCTTTTTTTTTTTTTTTTGATGTAGGTTTTCTCAACTTTGGCATCTTGACATGTTGGGCCAGATAATTCCACATTGAGGGGGAAGAGTCCTGTGCATTGTAGGATGTTTCGCAGCGTCCTTGTCCTCTACCTACTAGATGCCGGTAGCACCCCACCAACTATGGCAATCAAAACTCTTTCCAGACCTGGCCAAATATTCCCTGGGCGACAAGAATGCCCTTGGTTGTGAACCACAGGGCAAAGATCACACATCTAGTAAATGACAGTGCCAGGTCTTAAAAGATTGGTTTATCTGGCTCCAACACCTGTGCTCTCAACCATTGGACTCCTTTGTACTATGAAGATGATAAATTTCCCCTACCCTCTTCTGGGTACCTACAGATTTCTGGGAAGTATGAAGAGTAACTGGCCACTGGGCTGAGTAAGTGCCTTCCTGCTCACAAGTTCCATGGTTTGGGCTTGCATGTAGTCTCTGAATTTGACTCTCTCTTTCCCTCTCTCTCGTTCACACACACACACACACACACACACAGAGGCGCGCACATACACACACACACACCCTTGGCCTTCATAATCAAAGAAAGTTTTTTTTCCCCCACTCTGGACCCCCATACATAAGATGACATGGTTGTTGGACTAGATGATTCCTAAAGTGCCTTCTGGCTCTGATGTCCTGCAAGTCTAAATGTCCTCCCTTTCTTTAGGAGGTAATTGCTTTTTGGGGGGATTGGGAAGCAAGGGAAACTTGAGGACCTTTCAGTTGGGAAGCCGGTCCAAAGTTCCCAGGCTGAGTTTGTTTTTGTTTCTCCCATTGCAAAGAGCCAAGGGTCACTCGGTTTGGGCCACAGGCACAGTGGGGCAGTGGGCGGTGGTTCATGGTCACCCTGAGCTGCTTTGAGTGGGGCAGCTGCCTCCCCCTTGGGCTGCAGAGGAGGTTCTGTGGCTCCCACTGGGCTGGGCAGGGCCCCCTCCCCTGGGTGTAGCCTTGTGACTGAGCCCCGAGAGTTTCCCTCAGAGACCCAGCTTCCTGTGCCTCCATGGGGCTGGCTGGGTGTGGGAGTGAGCTCTATGATTGGGGCTCCCAAGGAGCAGTGACTCCTGGGGACCACGTGAAGAGCCCGTGCAGGCCCCTGGGCCAGACAAAGTTCCCCTCAGGAATCTGGGAAACTGGGGACCGGTGGAGGCCCTGTGGAGGCTAGTCAGAGTGGGGACCTTTTGTAATTAGGCATCTTTATAGCCTGGCAGGGGCCTCTGTGACCCTCCATGCTCTGGTTCCTCCAAGGAACCCAGGAGGCCTTCAAGCCCGGCTCCTCACTCCACAAGGGAAAAAGGAGACAGGCTTCCATCCTGCTCTCAGAGCTTTAGTTAGGTTTTGATGCAATTTTAAAGGTAAAACTCAGAGAGAAGTTAGTTTGCCTTACCCTGGTTGTCAATTACTGGGACCATGGGCTCACACTTGGCACAGTGGATTTTACGAGGTCACTAAACTCCCCAGCACATGTCTCAAAAACCACTCCCTTGGTTTGCGTGGGCGCGTGCGTGCGTGTGTGTGTGTGTGTGTGTGTGTGTGTGTGTGTGTGAACGAGAGAGAGAGAGAGAGAGAGAGAGAGAGAGGGAAAGAGAGAGTCAGATTCAGCACATGTCTCTAACCCCGTGTTAGACATCATGGGGCTCTGGGTGTCTTTGCCCTCCTGAACCTCTCTGAGTCTCTATGTTTCTATCTATGTGTGGGTGGCTACCTTTCAGGTTTGGGGGATCACTATCTATGTGGATATACAGGTTTAGGTTCATTTCTGAGTTCATGGAGGGTCTGAATGGGCTTTAAGAAAAATAAATGTTGTTCTCTGTGAACATGTGTGCCTCTTCTCTCTGTGTATACTGAGTTAATATTTCTTCAACTGAATTGCAAAGGCTGTGTTTAACCCCTGGCTCCCTTCCCTCCCTGAGCTTTGTGAAGTTTAAGGCTCTGTTCTTACAGCAAAGGGGCCCTGTCTGGGGAGCCTGTTTAGACCTGTCTCTTCCTTTTGTTTGCTTTCTTTTTGTCTCTCTCTGGGGAAACCTGGCTCCTGAACCCTGGTTACCCCTCATTCCATTCTGGGCCCCACAGCATGTTTCTCCCCAGCTCCCTCCTTTGCTCATAGCTTTACTGGCATTCCCCCAGCAACATGTGAAGGGGGGAGCAATCAGTGACTGGTGTCAGCTCCAAGAGGGAGCCCAACTAAAACAGTGGAATGCCAAGTCACTACAATTACTCGAACTAGCAAAGACATGCACGGGGACAGAGAGCATGGTTTCTTTGATATGGACAGTAACTAAACATATACAGTAATTTACCTGGGGTCCAAAAGAATGAGCTTTTCCCCCCCTTTGGGTTCTCAAAAATTAAAGACTAAAACTAAGCTTGTAAAACTGAGGATTAAAAAGTGCAGAAGCTGTCACAGCAGAGCCAAGTGCTCAGTTAAGTCCACGGAATGAGACTGCTATGGTCACAGATGGTAATTCAGCATAAGGACACAATGCCAAGGTACTCCGTAGATATCTCCATTGACCACGTTTCCAAATTTGTCTTAAGGGAAACAATGGCTTCCTTCTTTCATGGTTCCCAAGTCCTACCTTTCACTCATAACTCCTGTAACAAAATGTGTCAAGTAGGAAACAGTAGCTCTTTCAGAACCCACTGAGTTGGCCTTTCTCCCTGGGCCCTGCAGTGACGGCAGGAGCTCTTAGCCTCCCGTGGAGAAAAGCATCACAGTCTCCTCTGTAATCAAGACAAGGGTCACCTCAGTGCTGCAGACTCCACTTGGTTTGGGGATGAATTTCCTCATTTGGGATCAGTAGGGACTCACCAGTGGAGATACTCATTTCCAAGGACTTAGAGGAATGTGAGGGGAAAAGGAGCTAGCCCCATCTTTCAGCTCATTAAAAAAAAAAAGAAAAGGTAAAAAAAAATAAAAAGATGATACATTCATCTAAAACGAAGCCCTCATTATCCAATCACTATTTTAGGTGAATGTGGATGTGTGTGTGTGTGTGTGTGTGTGTGTGTGTGTGTGTGTGTGTGTGTGTTTTCAAGGCTGGAGAGATTCACTGAAAGAAACATAGGATCTGAGCAGCAGAAAATGATGGACACTTTCCCTTCTGTGGCTCTAAGGGAGCTGGGATATGCCACTTAAGCTCTAAAAATGGGGAGCATTCTACCTGCCTCTCATGTCTCTCTACTCCAATCCACCCTGCAAGACCCCCCACCAAATTAATACTCCTAAAGAAACTTTTTTGTCATAATATTTAAAAAATACTTTGTTTACTCACTCTATTCCATACCAATATCTTTTGAAGACCTGTGCTCTGCCTTTCAGACTTTCAATTGGATGCAGTGCCTTGTAGTGCATTTGTGCGCATGTGTGAGCCTATGTGTGTTTGTGTGTGTGTGTGTGTGTGTGTGTGTGTGTGTGTGTAGTCTCCCCAAACGTCCTTGTAATATGTTTGCATTCCACACAGTGCCTGCACCAATATTTAGCTCCCAGAGTGCTTTCTTAAATCATGTCTAATGGGCTCGAACCTCACACAACACAATGAGAAAAACAAAATACAGAACATAGTCTGGGATCTCTACCTCTATAAATAAAGGTGGCCATTGAAATAAATAGCCATGTGCCCCATTTGTTAAAAGAAAAGTTCTTTTGAAGAGATGACAGTGAAGCAAATTCTGCAAAGCAATGCACATTTTTCCCCCATTGACTTCACTATAGCTTAAGAGAGATGCCATGCAATTAATTTTCTTAAACAGTCTTGGAAGCCTTCCATTAATGCAAGTCTTTTCAGAATAGACTCCAAATGACTTCCCTGACATATACTTGGGAATTTCATCTATACACATTTACAACTCCATTGCAGTGAACTGCCATACAATGAATGGCCTACATAGACAGAGAGCCCCACACCAGAACTACGACAACTGACGTGACTCCTCACAAAACGTGTAGTCACAGAAAAAAACCGAGGCTTTCCTGATGTGTGCATTTTGTTTCTTTAGCTTTTTTTAATTTTTTAAAAGATTTTATTTCTTTATATGTCAGAGAGAGAGAGCACAAGCCAGGGAAGTGGCAGGCAGAGGGAGAAGCAGGCTCCCTGCTGAGCAGGGAGCCTGATGCAGGACTCCATCCCAGGACCCTGGAATCATGACTTGAGCCAAGGGCAGACACTTAACCGACTGAGCCACCCAGGCATCCCTTCTTTTGCTTTTAAAAGACAGGAGTATGAGGAAAATATTTTAAAACCCAGATGAGGATGTAAACAGATGCTATACATGCAGTCAGGAGTTACTTCTCACCAAAGCAGGGGAAGGACTATGAATTTACTGGTATCTGGTCTACATCTTAGCCGATTTTCTCCACCACAAGTGTCCGTCCCTTCACAACAATCCAACCCAAATGAGCTCATCTGGTTATGGTCATGGGATGAAGATGCCATTTGGCATAGCAGAAAAAACACTGGGCGGGGGTGG
>LNAC01000731.1:30415-107614 GCA_002007465.1 Ailurus styani
GGGGTGGGATACTTGTTTCAGTTCTCAATGATGCCACCTACAAGGGACTTTGGGAAAGTCTTTTAACCTCTCCAAAGCTGTTTCTTCTACAAGTCTTCCTATTTAAAATGAGGGCAAGAGCTTTTAGAGGCATGCCAGGAAAGTCTTTTATAAACTATAATATGCTACTTGGGGTTTGGATCCAAACTTCTGGGCTTGAAATTTTATAATTTTTACATTTCTTTACTGTCTCACTTCTCCCAACTCCTCAGATTCCCATTGCTTTGTTTTATGTAAAGTTGCCAAGGTGAAGCTCTAAAGTTGATGGCATGGCCATTCTATAGGGAAAAAGCAAAAGATTTCAAGAAGCCTTTTTGCTTCTGTGTGTGGGTCCCCATCTATTCTAAGTATGGTCTGGGTCACTGGCCTCCAAGTCTTTCTGATTGCCTACATTTTACAGTGGAAAAAAATTTGAACATGCTTCCTCTCTTTCCATCTGCTTCTGTCTCTTTATATATGTAATACGCACAACATATCATTAATAATTATTTAAATTATATACATGTCTTACTCTAAATGTGTATATATATGTACATATATATATAATGAAACACATTAGATACAGAAAATGGAAAAAGATGAAGTAAATCTCATATCAAATGTCCCATCACGATGGCTTCAATTATGTTATTAGCAAACATTTCAAGGCACAATATAGATATAGGACATGCTTTTAGGACAAGAGTTTTCATTATTGAGAATGGGTAGAAATCCATAATTCATACAGTCTTCTGGATTATCCCTGCATTACTTCTTTGCCACCTTCTTGTCAGGTATGATTAGATTGTCATGGTTTTTTACCTTATAATGAGGCTGATGGAAAAACTCAGTCTAGGAGTAGAAGTGTGAGTGCTGCCATTTTCACATGCTCACGTTATGAGTTTTATCTTCAAAACATGGTTTATTTGCAGGAATCTTCTTAAGCCACTTATCCATTTTGTGAGGGTTACTGTAGCTAGAGAATATAATCCATAAATCCACTTAATCAGGCCCAAGGAAATAGGAACATCTCTGGTATGGATATGGGGGGAAATGTGAGGGCCCCAGCATTACCCCTCTTGTCTTTGGGCTCCCACTCTTCCCTCAGAATGCCTTATGGGGCATATGCAATGGAAAAGCTGAAGAAAGACCCACCAGACGAGGGTGCCCAGGACAGTATGTGCACCACATATCCAACAGATTCCATAATAGCAGGAATAATGAGTAACATTCACCTGATGCTTAGTGTATCACACCCTGTCGTAAGCACTTTACATAAATTATTCAATCCAAATCTGAATTGCTTTCTAGACTTTCTCAGTTTAAATGGGGAGTTGTAGTATTTTCTGTTACACTGCCAATGGACTGACTTGTGTGCGCGGCGCTCCCCCCCCCCAATTTTGGAGCCCACTGCTCCAGGCTCTGAGGGTGTGAATCTCTAGATAAGTGGGAACGCTTGTGTAAAGTACATCCCAGCAACTCTTTCTGACATCCCACTGCTGTAGGCTGATGGAAATGCTCTGCCAACATACTGTGTTCACTGCAATTTGCCAATAAGGAACAAGACATTGAATATATCCCATAAATTTTTAAAGATTTTATTTATTTACTTGAGAGAGAGAGAGAGGTTGAGAGAGAGAGTACAAGCCAGGGGATGGGCAGAGAAGCAGACTTCCCACTGAGCAGGGAGCCTGATGTGGGACTTGATCCCAGGACTCTGGAATCATGACCTGAGCTGAAGGCAGACACTTCACTGACTGAATCACCCAGGCATCCTATCCCATAATGTTTTTAAACAAATCCTAAGTTTTAATATCCTGCATGAGGACATTCATTTTAATAGATGACCAAAAATGGACTAGTGACACAGGAAGTGATCCCAGGCAACTGAAAGTAGAGGGAAGGAAGTGGGTTAGGATGCCATGGCGAGGAAAATGGGAAGGAGGGATGGAGAGCTAGAAATGCCGGAGCAAGAGGAAGGAAGTATGGATGGCCAAAGGAGGAAGTTAGGGAAGGGGTAACCAGCTGGCAAGG
Source organism: Ailurus styani (assembly GCA_002007465.1). Taxonomy (NCBI): domain Eukaryota; kingdom Metazoa; phylum Chordata; class Mammalia; order Carnivora; family Ailuridae; genus Ailurus; species Ailurus styani. The sequence continues at coordinate 32,468 of LNAC01000731.1, forward strand.
GAAGATGATGCCAGACTCTGCGAGGAGATAATATGTCACATATTGACCTGCGGGACACTCATCCATGTCTTGACAGCCAATGTCTCTGACATAGGAGTCAGCAGGCCAGTCCAAGGAAAACCAAGTGGTCTCTAGAGGATCTGTGCACACAACTGTTTCCCAGGGATGCAGGGGAACCTGCTTCCTTTCATTGGAATGGCATATGTAATGTATTCAAGCAGTGCAAGGCTCAAACAATGCTTAACCTAAAGAGTGGGTGTGTGAAGCCAGAACTGCAGGAAGAGAGAATTCCCGGGCAAGGCAGGAAGCTATCTGGGGGTACGCATGGTGAGGAGATATCCCTGGGGTTCTCTTCAAATCACACCAGCCAGACAATGAAGGCCGGGGGGAGGACCACACATTCCCACAGGAGTGCAACTTCAGCTGTGAGAAGCTTCCAGGATCGGCAGTAAAAGGCCACAGCAATTGATTTACGTCTAAGGCAGCTGCCAAGACCCCACTCCAAAGGGTCGGACACTGTCAGCCATTGCCTTCCATATCTTCCTGCAACACTAGAAAGCATGATAAGATACTCTGGGGGCGAGGAACTGTCACCATGCATTATCATAACGGTGTCTGACTTAGTTGATTAGAGCCGGTGGGCTCTTTGAGATTACCCAGAACAAACCCCTCATTTTATTTAGAGGTAGACTAAGACCCTGAGAGGGGAAAGCATCGGCCCAAAGTCATCTGGTTAGCAAAACTCCGGCCTGCTGCTTGGGTCTCTGGTTATGTAAAGTGGAGCTCTTGACTGCACAGCTGCATATTATCTCCTCCTCCAGCTCCTTGGCTCCTTTCTAACAGAAGCTTCCCTCACTAGTATGGATGATATATTCCATAAACCCCACGCTGCCCCCAAATGATCAAAGAATGGATTAAGATAACTACAAACATCTGCTGGGCTATGAGTGCACCTTGATTTGGTGCAGAGACACTAAATTTTAACCCTATCATCAATTATCCTGCACTTAAATAACCACAGTGCATTGAAATCCACAGAAACTTTTACTATTTTCTTTTTTTTTTTACCTCCCTCCCCTACTACCGCCTGATGGCTACTTCCCTGCTCAAAGGCTGTTCCTCTCCTCCCACGAGGGGAGAGGAGCAAGAGAAACTCCAGATCATCAATTTTGCAGAAAGCAAAGAGGCTTGGTGGAGAGGAGGGTGCAATCAATGTAAAAAAAAAAAAGGCCTGTGATTACCTTTGACTCAAGATTATTCAAGAATTAGCCTCATCTGGGAGGAAGAACTCATCTCTGGTAGCAAAATAAAAGTATTTGGCCAAGTCCCTTGCCTTGGCAGGCACAGAGGAAGAAGTGACCACTCAAAAGAGGAGGCCAGCATCCAACACCCAGAGTGTGGGGAAGTCAGGGGGGATTGCTTACAGCTAATAGGATCTAGAAACAATATGGAAATGACTGCCCTGTCCTTGCCTCCTTTTAGTGGAAGGGACTCCCCCCGAGACAGAGGACTCTCATCTAATCCAGGATGTGGAGAGTAGGGCTGGACCCCTACCCATCCCAACTGGTTGGTCAGTTGGTCAGTCCTTCACGAAACAGTTAGTAGTGCCTACTGCCCCCGCAGAATCTAAAAAGACCCAGCCTCTGCCCTTTAGGAGTTCCTAAGCTAGTGGAGAGCAGACAAGTCGGGAGCTTGCTGTGATTCAGCATGAGAAGAGTAGCAAGAAAGGAGATAAACTCAGCCTTGCGGATCATGGAAAGCTCCACAAGGAGGTGAAACCTGTGTTCGGTTTTAAAGGATGGGTAAACAGACACAAGCCAGCAGAGAGAGGGTAGACCCAGTGGAAGGAGGGTACACAGAAATGGAGCAGGAAGTATAAAACCTGGAGCCCTACTGAATAACATAGCAAGTTCTGTGAACTGTAAGGAGTTCAGTTCTTGCATCTTGTTTGGTTTGGTTTTCTGAAGGAGGAGGCTCTTGGTGGTCAGAACTGATGTGGGAGAGGCAGTCAAGTCCGGGACCACAGAGGATTTACTAAGCCTACTAGAGCTAAGATTATATTGTGAGATCTACCGGGAGCCACTGAAGGATTTTGAGCAAGAGTTTCAGGATCGTATTTATGTTCTGGAAAGATTATGACAGCAGAGTGGCAAACGGCTGGGAAAGAGTGAGACTGGTGGTTGGAGGACCAGTCTGGGGGCTCGGAGGGTAAGTCAGGCAAGACATTATATGGGCATGGATTGGACAAATAGGTGTGGAGAAGAGTGGATGGATCTGGACTTTGTTTCAGAAGATAAACAGACAGGATGTGATATGACCTGGAGGAGATGGTGGAGAAAGGTTTCTGGATTGAGCAATAAAGTGGTGCCATTTGCTGAGATAGAGGAGGCTGCTAAGACTTAGGAAGGGACACATCTGGTGGGAGGTAATAGTGGAATTCTGTATGAGGCATGGTTGTGGTGCCAGTAAAAATCCACGCAGAGATAGCCAGTAAGAAATTGACCATGCCAGGGGTGGCTGGGTGGTGCAGTTGGTTAAGCATCTAAGTCTTCGGCTTAGGTCATGATCTCAGGGTGCTAGGATCGAGCCCTGCATCGGGCTCCCTGCTCACCGGGGGGGAGGGGTCTGCTTCTCCCTCTGCTTGCTTTTTCTCTCTCTCTCTCACCCTGTCAAATAAATAAATAAATACAATCTTTAAAAAAATAAATTAAAAAAAAAGAAATTGACTACATTGACATGAAGCTAAGGAGAAAGGTCTGAGCTACAGGTAGAGATTTCGTATTTACCATTGTATGGGTGGCAGCGGAAATCCTGGCATCTCTGAAACCACCCTAGGAGAGGCCTATCATGAGCAGAGAAGTAGGATGAGGACAAAACCCTGGGGAGTCCCAATGAGAGTAGGAAAAACAGGAGGAGAGAAGAACATCATGAAATCCAAGGGAACAAAGCATTTCAGGAAGGAAGGAGATGTCTCATGCGGCAGAAAGGTGACGGAAGATAAAGATGAAAAATGTCCATTGGATCTGGCAACAAGCAGGTTACTGGAGACCAGTGTTCGCAGCGAGACCAGCCTGCAGAGGGCCGAGGAGTGGGTGGGCAATGAAGGCAAGAGGATTGAGTACAGGCAGCTGGAGCAAGGCCCGGCCACCCAAGGAGTTCACGTGCAGTGTAAGCTTTAGCAGAGGGTAAGGACATTGGGTGTGTGTCGCAGCGGTCAGTCAGGGTAGGGGCGTCTGGGGGGGTGGGTACACAGGGAAAAGGAAAAGATGTCCACCAAAATTGCCCAAATCAGGAGCCAATGGAAAGGACTCTGGGTAGCTATGGCACCAGTCCGCTGATACGGGGAACGCCAGCTGTTTGCAGGAGGAGAGTCAAACAAAGCCAAACCAAAGGAAACCAAACCCCCCCAAAAAAACTAGTGGTCAATGCATCTGGGCTTGGAATTCATGGGAAACACACTGTTTTTGACAGAGAAGCAGCAGGAAGCAGGCAGCAGATGAGGAGATAAAAGACCTGGGGTGTTTCACATGAAACTCTCTAGCTAGGACACAGCAGTAAAACAAGGACAAACAGCCTTTATGGGGGAGGGAGGGGATCCCAATATTCCCCACGGCTTGGGATTATCTGTGATAGTCCTTTAGGTGACATGCATAATTAGGAGCTCACCATACTGTATATAAACGCCAGCCAGAACACTGCGAAAATGGGGGGAAAGTCTGAAATCATATTAAGGAATACAGCAGGCGCTGAACAAAACACACAGTCCCACCAGCTCCCAACTCAAGCACACACCAATGCAGTACAATGTAGAGACAACCTGCAAGTCCAGTAGGGAAAAAATGGGAAGTGGTGTAGATGGAAAACGGATATATTTTGTTCAATCTAATGCTACCGACCTCCACCCCCCGCAAATACATGGAAGAGGAAAACTCCAAAGAATGATTCTCCCAGGTAATGAAACATCTTCCCCCCGCCAAGAATGAAAACTGAAAGTCAAATCATAAGCCCAAATTTCAATGTCCAAGGGGAAAAAAGAAACCCTTTCTTTAACATTAGCAGGTATGTTAGCTTTTAAAGTGGACATTCTCCTAAAGGAGGGTAAGTAAGTTTTGCCACCAACAGGCTAGTGAGCTTGGCCAAGATACTTCCTTGTGGCATACAGATAATATGGTCCCTGGGAGAAGATGTTCTGGAAAAGTACCAAAGCAATACACCAGTGCCAGGCAAAGGTTTTTTACCAGGCAGGGCAAACCTTTGAGAAAGCAGTTCGAGAGCGCGTGAACCAGAAAGGGGTTGGATTGCCATTGAACAGGAGCGTTAGGTGTTTTGTAAATGTCCTAGTCAGTTCAAGAGGACTTTGGCAAAGGAAAAGTACACACTGCCCAGCAAGCTACGTACTTGATGTTTCCTCAAGGCAGGAGGCAGGCCTGCCAAGGGCTGTGGCATATCTCAGGGGTGACCCGACTTTCCATTCCCTTCCCAGCTCACAGAGCTCGAAGGGAACAGCTTGAAATCCAAATGGGGCCCGCTGCTCAGCTAAGGAAAACAGTCTCAAATCTTTCTGACATCTGCACAAAAGGGGTACTGAGGGGCTGCCCTGCAGGGTCAACAGTGCTGGACTCAGTTTAAACAATCCTGCTTGGCCCTGGGAACGCAGGAGGGTAGGGGAAAATGACTCAAAGGGACTTGGCGGCCCGGGTGGCATCGAGCATCTGTGTTCACAGGGTCTGCCCCATGTGCGCCGGCCACCCGATCTACCTGGGAAATAGGACATCCCTGGTCTTGACTCGTGAATTACAGCTTGGTCTGGTTCAGTAACCGGGACAAACGTTCCCAGCAACCACAGACTTCGCAAAGTCTGTGAAGGACCAGGACCGTGTTTAACTGTGTGGGCTCTGAACTTTTTAAATATTGAGAAAAAAAAAAAAAAACCCATCTCGGTGATACTCTATTTTTCTCAGTCCCACAGTCCTTCAACCACCCATGTTTTCAAAGAAGAAGACAGGCTAGGGCTCCAGATGTTTGGAAGCCAAATGAGAGCTCCTTACTGAGGAAATCCACTGCCTTCCATCTTCAAAGATCAAAATCTCAGCCAGAGGTTAAACAATGCGGTCATCTTCGGCATGTTTATCTGGTGTGGGACTAAGTTCTGTTCCGATGTATAATAAGATTTTCTACTTTGAAGGGCTCTGCACCCCCAGCCAGCAGCCTGGATCTATGTCTCAGTTCCCTGGTGGTGGGGTCTGACTGACTGCTTCCTATCTCCTACAATCTGCCAGGAAATGCCCTTTTTCATCAATCCGCAATCTCACCCGCTTCCACTTGGGTCATTTTTATTTATGATACTTAAGATAGAGGAAAGGTAAGTCAGTCAGAATCACTCATTATGAAAGTGGACAGAGGACATGTCCAAAAAATTCACAGAAGAAACACACATGCTCCATGAGTATGGGAAAAGAAACTTGAACTCAGATGCAGTCTGTGAATTAGAAAGATTTCCGCCCAAATTAGCAAAAGTATTAAATGTTGGCAAGGGCATAGACACATGGGCACTCCTGTTCAATGCTGACAGGAGTGTAATGTGGAGTATTTTGCGGGTAAGTGAGCACTAGCTTTGAGAATTAAAAATCTTTATTACCTTGTATCTGGAAATTCTGATCCTATATGCACAAGAAGGTCTGTTTGAGGATTTCCACTGGGGCACTGCCACTTTTTAAAATAGCAAACATTTGGAAACAACCTAAGGTGTTCATCAAAAGAGGAATGAATGGCTGGATTAAACTATGGGAGAGAGAAAAGAATCTTAAGGACATATTAAATGGCTTAAAAAAAACAAAAGCAAAACAAGGCATAGAATATATGATTGTATTTTGGGAAAAAACCCAGAAAATGAAACTATTTTTTATTCATACTTCTCCATGTCTCTGATTATGTACAAGAAAAGACCAGAAAGACAATAGGGAGACTGGAATCTCATAGGAGACTTCTTCACCTCTATCGCTTGCATGTTGTTTAAGAATGTATTCACATATTTGTTATAGAACCATCCTTTTTTCTAAAGTGTTTCGTGGTTGAAGATTAGAGGCAGAGGCATGGGCCTTGGTGGCTACAATGAACACGACTTCTCCGGGAGGCAACAGTGGGTAAAAGTAAATAGGCAAGAAATCAAAGGAGCCAGGTAATAGTCTGAATCTGTCATCAATTTGCTGTGTGACCCCAGGAAGTCATTTTCCTTCTCAGAGTCTGCTTTCTCTGTACAATCAGTGGATAAGATGAGAAGCTCATTCAGATACTGTCTCTTTCTAATATTTTATGATTTTCCAAGTCTATGCCTTTAATGTATAATGGGTCTGGTCCCTTTTGATGAGGAGATGGCTTTTTCTCTTCCTTCAAATTCTGGCATAGTTTGATATTTCACTTTACTCCAAATGGAAGATAATGAAAGAAAAGGTGGAGTGGCCACTCTGTTTCCTGTTTGCCATGTTTTTGAGGGTCTGGTTGACCTATTTATGCTCCCTTCCTTTGACAGTATAAGCTCTTAGGCTTGTTTGAATGTGATCGGAGTGCAGACACAAAGCTGCAAGTCAGAAGATCTGAATTCTACAAGGATGGCCATAAATCCCAGGGACATAGATTATTTTTCATTTTGTAAAAATGGAGCCCCTCAAATACTTTTTCCCCCAAGTTACACTAGAGATGTTGGTTTATTCTGTGAGATTCAGGGGTACAAATCAGCTGTTTCTGTTAACGCACTGTGGTCACTGAGATTTGCCAATAAGGACCAAGACAAGGAATATCTCCCATAATGTTTTTAAACAAATCCTAGGTTTTAATAGAATATCTATGAATCATTCTTTATGGGCAGTCACCTGGATTTTTTTACTTTAAAGCTACCCTGAAAACTCTTTTTTTAAAGACTAGTATTTATTTTTTTTAAAAAAACTTTATTTATTAGAGAGAGAGAGAGCATGAGCTGGGGGAGTAGCAGGCAGAGGGGGAAGCAGGCCCCCCACTGAGTGAAGAGCCTGATGCAGGACTCAATCCCAGGACCCTGAGATCATGACCTGAGCCAAAGGCAGAGGCTTAACTGACTGAGCCACCCAGTGTCCCAAGGAAACTCTTGATTTTTGACCAGTCACATCCCTGGTCTATAGATAACAACTGGATGGCATGTTCCCCAGAGGAAAGAACCAAGCGGCTAAAAAGGAGCTACAAAAATGTACATCTATCTACAAACATAATCTGGTTCTTCACAACCTAATTGGCCTTTGGAAGTATTCCAGATGAAACCTTGAGGAAACGTTTGCATGAAGTCAATGAAGGAAACCTCTTCCTGCTCCCTCAGAGACCTTTACCAATCTAGTTCTGCCTCTCATCTGGTTAGCAAAGCTCCTTCCAGCTGGTCCTCATCACTTGGCTTATTCCATGAAGTCACAAGAGTAGATTCTAAGCAGTTTAATTCTAAAGAAAACACACGCACACACTCACACACACATCAGATCACACCTTTGACTGTGTGTCTTTCAGCAATGGAAGAAACCACTTACTCTTGCTCCCTTCTCAGGAAAGCATTTACAGCCTCCGTTGCAGTCTTGGCCCCCACATGGCTTTCCATAGGACTTCTTCTCTCCCTATTATAAAAAAAAGAGAGAGAGAGAGAGAGGGGAAAAAAAAGTTAGTAAACCAGGCGCACCAAGAAGCAATGTAGCCCCAGGGAACCTAACCCTTAGCCACACTCTTCCTAACCAAATACATTTAGAGTGGCTTAATCATCTCATTTGATGGTGTCATGAGTCACACTGGACTTGTGTATTGGGTGTTCACAGAGAAAGCAGCAGCTGGAGCAGAGAACTTGAGAGAAATTCGAGGGCTAAAAATGTGATGATAGATGAAAATGGCCACCCTGTACCCTGTTCTCAGAACTGTTGTCCTCAGGCTCACTTTCAACACATCATTCAAACCTTACAGCAATACCCCTGTGCCCCAGTTAGATCCAAATGCCTCAGTTGGTTCTGTACAGTATACCTTCAATTGTTCAACTTCCTTTTTTCCTTATCTGCTTGATGATGATGATGATTACTAGCTGAATTTCTATAAAACCCCTACATGACCTGACCTGTACTGACCCTCTCTAACCTCATCTCTTCCCTCTCTCCCTGGCTCACTTGCTTCAATCACACTGGTATTTTGTTCTGTAAACACTTAAGCCTGTTCCTGCCTCAGGGCCTTTGCCCTTGCTGTTACTTCTGCCTGGAATGCTCTTACCCTAGATATTTTTGTTTAGTTTCGTTTTGTTTGTTTTATTGCTGGCCTCTATTCATCATCCAGGTCTTAGTTCAATTGTCTACTCTCAGAAAGACCTTTCCTGATTACGCAGCCTAAGGCACCTCCCAGTTACTTCCAGTCATATCACTGTGCTCTCCTTTCAACATTAAAATACTCCCCCCCACACACTAGAATGTAAGCACCATGTAAGTAGCGACCTTATCTATATTGTCCAATGTTCTATCCCCAATGTCAAAAAGAGCGGATGCCACACAAAGTTTTGAGGACCATCTGAGTGGAGCTGGGATTTGAATCCAGGTCTGACTATCTCCAAAGCCCTGACCTTAACCATTATACCTCAGAGTTTTCTAAGTCCTCTGTCTCCCAGAGCCTCAATGCAAGGGTTCAAAAATAAGGGAACTGCCATTCTGACCCTATCCACCTGAGTGGGGGGAGAAGCAAAACATAAATTCTAACTATTATCTATAACAAGAACTTTATCTCTGGGATGGATTTAGTATCATCCAAATTTTTTGTTTAATGTCAGCTGTTCTTTTTTTTTCCTCAAAAGAGAAAGGCATATTTATGAGCCCTGCTATGTACTTAATCAGTCTTGCCTCTTCGTTCTGTGAGTCTTTTCCTAATTCCCAGGGAGCACTGTGAATTTCTCAGATGGTCTCTTATCTCTTTAGACATTCCCACAACACTTTATCACCATAACACCTCAGGAATAAGGTAGTGGCAGCAGAGCTCTGACAAAATATTGCTGTTTTAGATTCCAAACACCTTGATATGAGATATTCTATCTCTTATATGCCTTTGACATGGTAAGTGTTATTGTACACTTTCCAGTTTGCCTTCCATTTTATGGTGTACAGGACAAGCAAGTTCCATAAGGGTGAGATCAAGAGGTGCTGTGGGAGGAAGAAGTGTGGGAGATGGCTGGCATAGCATAAAGAACAGAGAGACAGACCAGCACTGAATTTAACCTTCACCCATGCTGTCACCCTTGTCTCCTGCCAAGTACTATATTTCTTGGGGTAATGGATAATCTGTATTTGCTTCTACACATATTTCTGTATTTTCCAAGCTGTCTTCAGCAAGCCTATATAATTAGTGAGGAGAAAAACAATTATGTTACTGAATGATAGGAGTCACCCCCTTTGAGAGAGAGGACACAACAGGCATGGCCAGAGCTGTTTGGATAACCGTTTGGAGCTATGGCGTACTTCCAAACAATGTCTTTTGGGTGTCCCACAAAATTTGTCGGTCATGGACTCAACATTTCCAGATCACTCGTATGGAACAAGGGAGCTGGATAAGACAGGGGATAAAGTCCCATTCATGGGAGCTGGGCAAAAATGGAAGGAACAAAAGCTAAGGTTTCTTGGGAACTTGGCAGAACAAGGAGGCAAAGACACCCAGCTAACAGACAGGAAGCCATCACTGCCCTCGGTCACAGAGGGAAGTAATCGGAGAAGCCCCACTGGCCACAAGGCAATTTCCTGTAATTCTGGCCCTGGCAGTTCTCCCAGGAGTCTTCCATTACAGTGAGGGCTGGAAGGAATGAAAGGAGTGGCTTCCAGGGCACATGACAAGACCAGGCTCTGAGGAAGTTTCTTCCCTCTCCTGGCTGGTGTGGGGATCCTCCAACCCCTGCTCCACCGGGCCACATCCCTGGAGTCATTCCCATCCTGGAATGCTCTCTGCTTCCTATCTAAACCCAATCCCCTTCCTACATCCACAGAAAATTCAAACCGGAAAAGCCCTGAGAAATCATCCAATATAGATGTCCTTTATTCTATCTTTTCTTTTCTTTTTTAACTGTAATTATTTACTGTTCTTTCTTGCTATCCTGAAAAGAAATTCATCAGAATCAGTGATAATAAAGATGTAAACAGTGCCTTCAAAAGCACATATTATGCCATAACTCTATTGCAAAGCAGAAACGAAAGGCATTTATAATGCAACAATACGTATCCCCACCTGTAAATGCTTATACATCACTACATTAGAAGACGTGATGAAGTTGTCAGAGGCTAGCGACTCAGTGCAGTATCACTATGAATGGGACAGCCTGCTGAAGCAGAATGACCCTGGGATGTGGTATCAGTGACTCAAGCACCACGAATGCAGTTGTGATCACCATGGCAATAATGCACGGTAAAGTTCTGGGGGAAAAAAAGCTCAATATTTCCTCTGTTTATTGGGTAGTTTTAATCAGTAAAAATAAAACCATGAAAAAAGTTCATCTCGAGGTGTAAAATGGGGTTATGTTCTAGGCTCAGATAATGATAAACAGAGTTTTCACATCGGTGAATGTCCAGAGGTCTTCTAAAGGTAGGGCAAGGTACGAGACAATTCTTCATAGTGTGCAGAACACCTGTCATTCCTGACTCCTACCTAAGAGTCACCCCCCAATCATTTTCACAACCAAAACTGCCCTCCCAATTTCCAAAATACCTCCTAGGGGTAGGGTACTTCTGGTAAGAAGTCTAATCCTCCTCACTCATTTTCCAGATAAGAACCCTGAAGGAAAGGGGCACCTGAGTGGCTCGGTGAGTTAAGCCTCTGCCTTCGGCTCGGGTCATAATCTCAGGGTCCTAGGATAGAGTCTGGCATCTGGCTCCCTGCTCAGTGGGGAGTCTGCTTCCCCCTCTCCCTCTGCCTGCTTCTCTGCCTACTTGTGATATCTCTCTCTCTCTCTCTCTCTCTCTCTCTCTCTGTCAAATAAAAAAAAAAGAACCCTGAAGGAAAGAACTTTTGTCCAGGTCACACCATCAGCAAGTGAACCCTCACACTTTGCTTCCTAATTCCACGTTCTTCCTGCTATTCCATACCTCTCAAGGTCAAGTTCAAGTTCCATTTCTTCCATGAGCACCCCAGCTCAGCAAAATGACTCAGCAGGCCCTCCCACTGGGCAAGTGTCACATGTCGCTGCGGGACAGTACTTGCAATGTTTCTGGGGTTGCATGGTTGAGAGTCTTGTTTCCTCAACCAAATGATAATGTTGTCAACCTATTTTAACTCTTTGTATATTCCCACAGTGTTAGAGGGCTGACCTACGTTCTATCCATTACCTGAGGCAGTGTGCCTTGGATAAGCATATAAACTCTGGAGTCAATCTGTAGAGGCTTAAATCCCAGCCTAGTTGGGACTGATCTGAGACAAGTGACTTAAAATGTCAAATGGAGATGGCAACAATATCTACCGTCTTAGGGGCTGATTGGAGGATTCAGTAAGATAAAGCACACAAAGCACAGTACTTGGCTCATGGTAACCACTCGGTGTCAGCTATTATTACATAGATATTAGCCATGCCACACTCTTCAGCATTCCTGTAACACCCCAGCCTCTCTCTGGAGCTCAGAGTCAAGTGACATGCAACTATATATCCATGCCAGTTTGTCTATGGCTGATATCCACTCGGCTTGGTTAGCACATCCATTTGGATTTGTTGAAGTCATGTAGTATTTTTAATAGCACCAGTACCTATCTATCACCAGTATCACCAGTATCACATCTATCCATTTGCTGATGCTGGTTCCCTTGTCCAAAATGCCTTCTCTACCCCGTTTTCTCATTTATCACAAACCAAACTTTTACAGATTCTTCAAAACCCAGCTCAAACACCATTGTCTTGGTGAAGACCCATCCCACCACCACACTGCGCCCCCCCCCCCACCGCCAGGCCCAGCACCAATTTTTCCCTCTCAGCGATTTCAGGCAGAAGTTCTTACTCCCCCCTTTCTGCTAATGGTGATTTGCCATATTTGACTCAATCTGTTTGGTTCTGCCTTCTTCTCTGTAGCCCTTGTACAAGCAGGTACTCAGTAAAGGGCTGTGAAATAATTGCTTTCAGGACAACAAAGTTCCAAGTGTTAGACTGGCTCTGCTTGGGATTTTCCTTCTCCCTTTAGTTTCCTGACATACAGATTTACATCACAGTGTCCCTTCCAGAAGCCAGTCGGTTTGTCCAGGCATCACCAGTGCTCTCTGTCAGGAGTGGTGACAGGGATGACAATGACACACAAGGTAACCCAGGAAGCAAGAGATGTAATGTAAGAATGGAAAAGAAGCTTAGCTAGAGTGAACAAATTGTTGGCAAAAGTGAGTTATTCTTTTTTTAAGAGTTTTTATTCATTTATTTGAGAGAGAACACAAGCAGGGGAAGTGGCAGGCAGAGGGAGAGGGAGAAGCAGGCTTCTTGCTGAGTGAGGAGCCCGATGTGGGGCTCGATCCCAGGACCCCGGGATCACGACCTGAGCTAAAGGCAGACACTTAACTAACTGAGCTACCCAGGTGCCCAAAAGTGAGTTATTTTTGTGAGCAATTCCTCCAGGAGCTTAGGTCACAGAAAACTGACTGTGCAACATTTTATTTTGACCATTCAGTCAACAAATATGCATTAAGCATCTACTCTGTGTTAGGTACTGTGCTAGGCATGGGAGCTAGAGGCTATATCATAACAGCCACAAATGAAAGCAAATTCCTGCTCTCATGGTGTTTGCAATCCAGAGGGGAAGACAAACAGTAAACAAAGAAATGCTATGTCTGTATTTGTCAAGTGGTATGTGTTATGGAGGAAAATAAAGCAGGGTAAGAAGGACTCAAAAGGGGCGCCTGGGTGGCTCAGTGGGTTAAAGCCGCTGCCTTCGGCTCAGGGCATGGTCCCCCGGGCCTCGGGANNCAGGGAGCCTGCTTCCTCGTCTCTCCTCTCTCTCTGCCTGCCTCTCTGCCTACTTGTAATCTCTCTCTCTGTGTCAAATGAATAAATAAAAAAAAAAGAAGGACTCAAAAGTGTTGCAGTCAGGTTATCACATTATATAGGAAAGTCAGGGAAGGCTTTGGTCATACAGTAACTTTTTTTTCTTAATTTGAGAGATAGTGAGAGAGAGAGAGGTCATGAGCCAGGGGGAGGGGTAGAGGGAGAAACAGACTCCCTACTGATCAGGGAGCCCAACGTGGGACTCGATCCCAAGACCCTGGGATCATGACCTGAGCCAAAGGCAGCCACTTAACTGACTGAACCACCTGGGTACTCTGATCTGGTAACTTCTGAGCAGAGAATAGTGTTTCCGAAAGCAGGGTCCTGGGGCCAGGGTCACTAGCTCTGGAAACCTGTTAGAAATGTAAATTACTGCCCCCTCCTAGACCTAATCAATCATTAACTTCAGAGTGGGGCCCAGTAATCTGTGTTTTTCACAAGCACAATCTGTGGTTTTCTGCTGCCCAGAAAAGTTTGAGGACCCCTGCTAGAGAAAATGAGGGAGGAAGCAAAGTTGTTAATCAGGGGGAAGAGTTTCCAGGTCAAGGGAAGAGCAGGAGCAAAAGCAGGAGATGAGAGAACATGCTTGATGTTTTGGCTGAGCATCAAGGAGGACAGAGTGCTGGGATGGAGTAAAGGTAATAGAAATGATGATGAGGTCTGAAATGTAGGAGAAGGCAGATTGTGAAATATTTGAGAGACCACTGTAAGAACTTTGCCTTTGGAAACGAATGAGCCAAGGGAAAAAAAAAGAGAGGCAGAGAGACAAATCAAGAAAGAGACTTTCTCTTAATTCTAGAGAACAAACTGATGGTTACTGGAGGGGAGGGGGGTGAGGGAACTAGGTGATGGGGATTAAGGAGTGCATTTATCCCGATGAGCACAGGGTGATGTATGGAAGTATTGGAGTACTATATTGTACACCTGAAATGCATATTACACTGTATGTTCACTAACTGGAATATGAAGAAAAACTTTAAAAAATGGTTTTGAGCCCAGGAGTGATAACTCCTGTTGGAGGCGTGGCTTTGAGGGGGGAAAGTCAAGAATTCTGGTTTTGAGGGCACCTGGGTGACTCACTCAGTGAAACATCTGCCTTCAGCTCAGGTCATGATCTCAGGGTCCTGGGATTGAGGCCCAAGTCCGACTCCCTGCTCAGCGGGGAGCCTGCTTCTCCTTCTCCCTTTGCTCCCCACCCCCACCCACTTGTGCTTTCTCTCTCTCTCTCTCTCTCTCTCTCTCAGATAAATAAAATAAAAAAAAATACATTTGAGAATTCCGGTTTTGAGATGTCTAATAGACATCTAAGTGGAGAAATTGGATAGCTAGTAGATTCCGTAGATGAGCTAGCTATGGAATCTGGAGTCCCAGGGAGAACAGCTAGCTTGGACTCATACGCATAGTGCTTTCGTCAGTACAGATTTGACTCTGTAGTAACAACTCTTTGTGGTAACAAACCCCAAATCTCAGTGGTTTAAAACAACTAAGGTTTATTTTTTGTTCATGTCACAATCCAATGAGGGATAGCCAGGTCTTCTTAACGACTTTTTTTTTTTCCCAAAAGTGACTTGGATTTTCAAGCTGCTTCTGTGCAGCAACTCCACTCCCTCAGATGCTAATACTTTCTCTGAATTTCCCCCTACTGTGCTCATATTGCCCCTTGCAAGAACTAGACATGGTGGATGACCTAAGAGCATGGAAAGTAGGAGAGAACAGGGATTATCTGGTGAGCACTGTCTCTGCCACCATTAGTATCTATATAAAGCCACGAGACTAGATGCTTCTACCAAGGGAGGAAATGCAGCAGAAGAGTGACAAACGGTGCTAAATTGTTGATAAGTCAAGTAAAATGCGAGATGAGAACATACCAGTAGATTTAACAATGTGGTAATCTGGACCACAGCAATTTCAGGAAGGAGAACCAAGGAAACATGGTAGGACTGCAAGGCAGCTCTAAGGGCCCACTTGAGGTTAGTGGTTATGAACTTAAAGGAATACTAGTTATCAACCCTGTGAAGTTTTCTTTAGCCTTGTTCAGCCATGTGGGTACAGATGCAGATTAGTGGAAGAATTGGGTGTAATCAAAGTTGGGTTCTGTCAGGTGAGAGCAATGAAGAACAAGGCAAGAGATTCAAAGGTATACGGAAGAAAGGAATTATAATGGTGGACCATGGAATCTAGGCTTCCTAAGGACGGAAGTGAACACAGGCAGGCAGTGGGTAAAAGGCAGTGAAAATGGTAGTAGAATCAATGGATGATGGATTCTGGCAAAGTTGAAGAAATCTGTGGGTTTTCAAGTTGTGACCAGATCTTGGACAAAAGAAGAGGTGATGCCATAGAGGGGCTGGGGCCTGTTACTACTCTACATAGTGCAAAATGAGATTAAATGGAATAGAATAAATTCTCCTTGAAGTAGCTCTGTAAATGGTTGAAGTGGTTGCTTGATCCTGGTTTCATACAACATAAAAGAACTATTCTGCTTTGATAACTTAAGGTTCCTTTAAAACACCTTTCATGCCAAACCTCATTTGATTTCCTACCACGAGTCTGAAATGGATGTTTCAGATGTACATGTATGTGTAGGAACATACACCTGTACACAATATTACAATGATTTCTTTATATCTTCAACTACCCTCCTAGACAGTAAGTTCTGCTGAGATTGAAGACTTTGACTTATTCACCACAAGGCAAATCAATTGAAAACCAACCCTCTAAGCCTTGATGTTGTGAACTATAAAATAGGGATAAAATTTTACTTTGTGGGGCTTCATGAGGTTAGAGATAATATCCCTAGTAAAATGCCTGGCACATCTAGTACACTCAGCACATGTTAGCTGCCATTATTTATAGTTACAATATCCAGTACTGTGCCTGCCCTACCTAATAGAGGCCCACTCAGTGACTGATTTGCATTTCTAAGATGAGGAAATGGAGGCCCAGCTGCTAGGGACTTCTTCCATATTGGAAGTTCAGTGTCAGAGTTGGGCTAAGAACTCCGGTATCCTCACTCTCTGTCACTAGTTTTTTGTTTTTGTTTTGTTTTTGTTTTCCACCAGACCCACTGCCACTAGTTCCGGGAATTAGACTGAAATTGAGAAGTCAGGAAAAGAAAGATTAGGATCAAGAGAGTAGTACCTTTTTCCTTCTTTTGCATTTTTTAAATCAACATTGGTTTACTTACAATATTACTCGAACCATTTCTACACTTTCTAAACAAACTTTATATATGATTCTCATAAGTCTTTTTGGAACATACAAAAGAAGAATTTTTATATGTCCATTTTTCAGATGAAAAAAACTCTACCCAAACCTGAATCTCAGAGAGCTGGTGTCACTTGCTGGTTAAATTACAAAGTGAAGACTCAAAGTCAGGGTTTCTCTTTTCAGTGCACAGCTAAACTTCTAAAAGGGAAAGTGATACAAGAAGCCAAGGTGCCATTTTAAATGTTACAGGTGGTCTCAGGGCCCAGAAACCCAGAGACTCTTTGGCTGGATCAGATCTATTTCTGGGGCCACATTCATGATAATGACTAGCGTTCTCCCACCAAGCCATGCCCCTTTAGCATCCGTCTAGGTTTCCAAACTTCAGGCTAACAATATAGAGTTTGACTTTGAGCAATTTTATTTTATTTTATTTTATTTTATTTTATTTTATTTTATTTTATTTTATTTTTATTCTTTGCCCCAGGGGTACAGGTCTGTGAATCATCAGGCTTACATCTTTCACAGCATTCACCAAAGCACAAACCCTCCCCAATGTCCATAACCCATCCACCCTATCCCTATCCTCCCACCCCCCAGTAACCCTCAGTTTGTTTTGTGAGATTAGGAGTCTCTTATGGTTTGTCTCCTTCCCCTGAACACACCCAATCTCATCTGATCTCGGAAGCTAAGCAGGGTCAGGCCTGGTTAGTACTTGGATGGGAGACTTTGAGCAATTTTAAAGCAGAAGCTTTTCGTTGAAATTTACACACATACGCACATTAAACCAAGCTGAATCTTGTCCCATGTTTAATGTACATTTGCTTTTTAAGAACAGCTCCCTCTAAGTTTATGAATGAAAGGCTCTGGGGAAAGAAGGAAGTGATCTGTGTGAGCTGGCTCTTTACCAGGTGGAACTTGTCACCCACACTTTATTTTAAGGATGACGCTGATACCAGACATTACTGAGTAGTTCAGGAAGGCATTTCCCTCTGACATCTGTCTGTGTTCACACACATCTGCAAACACAACTGCTGGGGACATGGGGCGGGGAAGAGAACAGTCATGCTGGATTTCACTTGGAAAACCCCTAGCCAGCCAGAATGAACCAGGGCCCATGGGGATGGTCCCACTATTCAGTGGGACCTTAAAATGAATTTGCCAAGCAAAAGCTTAACACAAATAGATGAACTAAATGTTGCCCATAATGTTCTTAAATTAGATGCCTCCTTCTCCCTTTCCAGTAAGTACTTACTGAGCATCTATGAAATAACAGCATTTCCTCGGGCCAGTCACTGGGAGCAGGTGAGGAATCTTTAAGCCTTAAGGCTGGAAAGGGCCTAAGGATGAGTGGTACCACAGTTCACACAGAGGGTGACCAGATTTAGCAAACAAAAATGCAGGCAGCTGAGTTAAATTTGAATTTCAGAAAAACAAGGAAACACTTTTTATAAGTGTGTCCCAAATTAGCATAAATATGTTCCATGCAATATTTGGGATACACTTATATGAAAAACCCATTTGTTGCTTATCTGAAATCTAAATTTAACTCTATGCCTATTTTTTAATCTGGAAATCCTACCAGGGCAAATGACATCACACACTTGTGTGACAAGTTTGGTTGTGAGGTTTGTTAAAGGAATTGCTAGTAATAATATTTAAAGTACAAACTCTGCAACTTAATTTTTAGAAAATTCAGAGGGTATTCAAGTTTCTGTAATTGGGTCACTCTTCCTCATTTGCATCCTAATATCCAAAGCAGGAAGGAAAGGTAGAATTATAACTGACAGCGTGAGGATTAGATTTATTCATTTGTTAAATGAATATTTATTGAGTGCCAGGCACTGTACTAGGTGGGGGGATATGATGATTAAAACATTGAATATGACTTATATTCATGGAATATAAGTAGAATATAGGAATAGGAATATAGAATAAGATAATAATAATAATAATAATAATAGAATATAGAATAGGAATGTTCACAGAGCTTTATTCATAATAACCCCAAAGTGGAAAGAGCTCAAATTTCCACCAATGGGTGAATGGATAAACAAACTCTAGTATATTTGTACATGGGACACTATTCCAGAATAAAAAAATGAACCAACTATCGATACGCATAACTGCATGGATGAATCTCACAGACACTATAGAAGCCAGACACATAAGAGCACATTTAGTATGAATCCACTTACACAAAGCTCTAGAATACAAAGCAAGTCCGAGATAACAGAAATCATTATAGTGGTTATCTCTGCGGTGGGTGGGGGGAGGGGGCGGAAAGGGGAAGGGTTAAGTTGACTCAGAGGTAAAAGGTTACTTTCTAGGATGGCAGACATGTTCTATATTTTGTTTGGACTGATGTGTATGAGTGTACACATTTGTCAAAACTCATGAAAGTATATGTTTTTAGACATTTCTAAAGGTTTATTTATTTTTAGAAAGAGAGAGAGTGTGTGCGTGCACATGCACACAAGCAAGGGGGGATGGGCAGAGAGCGAGGGAGAGAATCTCCAGCAGACTCCCTGCTGAGCCTGGAGTGGGGCTCCATCGATGTGGGGCTCAATCTCACAACCCTAAGATCACGACCTGAGCCAAAATCAAGAGTCAGGTGTTTAAACAACCGAGCCACCCAGGTGCCTGAAAGTATATGTTTATAATCTGTACCTTTCATTGTTTGCAAACTATAACTCAGTTTAAAAAATAAATATAGTCCTTGCCATCACGGGGCTTACATTCTCATATGGAATACAAATCAATTATTCAAATATTTAAAGAAAAATAATTGTGAAAAGTGTGACAGAGAAACACATGGTACTAGGAAACTTTACAATATTTAAGTCATTAAGACATAAACACTATTCCTTCATTCAACAAAGACTTATTGAATGCCTGCCTACTTTGTGCCAGGCACTGGATTATACCCTGGGAGTATAACATTCAATAACATAGACTTATTTCTTTGTTATGTAATCTTGCAGAGAAGACAGACATTGGGAGGGTAAATGATAATTACAATTGTGCCATATGATACGAAGGACACCAACAGAAGGACACGAGGGTATATAACAGGGGCACTTGGCCTCCATGGTAGGATCAGTGAAAGTTTACCTAATGAAGTAGAGTTTAACTGAGGTCTGAAGAATGAGGTGGCATAAACTAAGTCAAAGGACAGAAGTGAGGCAGAGAATCTTACAGGCAGAAGACACAATATAAGCATATGCCCTGTGGTAAAAGAGAGCATGGTACATAGGGGAGACTTAAAGAAAGCCAGAGTGACTGTAACAAGATAATAGAGGAGACAATGACCTGAGATGATGCAATACAGGCAGGGAAATGCCTGCTCATGCAGAATCTCATTGGACATGTTAGGGAGGTTGGTTTTTTATCCTCAGAGCAAGAAGAAGTCACTGAATAATTTTAAGTAGGGAATAACTTGCTCAGATTGATATTTGAGAAAAAAATGTTCTAATGGCACTAAGGATAATGGACAGGAGGGTGGGTAGTGGGGGTGGGAGACCAATTAAGAGACTGTTGCAGTGATGGTGGCCGGAACAAGGGTCATGGAGGTTGGATGGGGAGGAGTAAGTGGATCTAAGACATAATTAGATAGCGGGGCATGGCCAGAAAGGGACAAGACTAGAACTGAGGCTTTCTTACACCAAATCCACTTCACTGACTTGAGGACAACCTTTAATGCACATCTGCTGTGTATCAAGGCACCATGTTGGACACTATGGAAAAAGACAAATATTTAGAAAACAATGCAATATTTATTACACTCTAGGAACATAGAACCTAATGAGGGAGATAACTATAATCAAAAGAAGAAAGTGAAAAGTATCATTGGAAAAGGTAAAGAGATACTTTCTAGAACTTAGAAGCTGTGTTATATTCTGTGTTCTCTCAAGAAAATTTGATGACATCTTCTTACCTGAAAAGTTGCAAAATTCAAAATCCAAGTATGACCTTTAAGGACCCTTCTAAATCAGGCTCAACCTACCATTGCAGACCCACCTACCACCTCAAATATTCTACTCCTAGAGGTCTATTTATCAGAGGATCCATTTCCTTGGAATGCTTCTTTTTTTTTTTAAGATTTTATTTATTTATTTCACAGAGGGAGAGAGAGATCACAAGAAGGCAGAGAGGCAGGCAGAGAGAGGGGGGGGGAAGCAGGCTCCCCGCTGAGCAGGGAGCCCGATGCGGGCCTCGATCCCAGGACACTGAGATCATGACCTGAGCCGAAGGCAGAGGCTTTAACCCACTGAGCCACCCAGGCGCCCTGGAATGCTTCTCATATTCCATTTCTCTGGAAATTCTAGTCACATCCTTTCTTTTTCTTTCTTGTAACAACTTTATTGAGATATAATTTATATATGATACATTCACATATCCTTTATTAAATGTCACTTTGTCTCTTTTCCAACAATAGCGCTATTTTTGTATGGTATTCATTGCCTACTCTAATAGCCTTCCCTTTTGACTACTTCAGATAAATTGTGAGGACAGTTTTTTTTTTAATAATAACATGAGAGGTTATTTTGAGTGGTTAGGCTGAGCCTGTTTCCTCAGCTGTGCCATGAATGGTGGGGTTGCATGTCCTTCTATGTTTTGTGAGCCTACTCTTGCTATTAGAATTTTGGTATGCAGTGTCATGGGCTTTAGTGGCTTGGCCCAGAGCCTTATCATTCACTTATAATATGTCTTTGGGAAAATCATTCCAAGGATTTGAAAACAAAATCCTATAGGGTTTCTAGTTGGGAGCCTAAGTTAGAATGGAAGACTTGATAAGCTCTCTAAGATTTGAACCTACAGAATTAGGAAGGATTGGGCCTTCCAGAACAGAGGCTGCATCTTGTTGGAAATATCCTGAGAGACTAACTCATCTGTTATAGAGTCCAAATGATCAAGGACACAAGGACACTGCCATTTCTGTATTTTGTACTAGGGGAAGGGTGTTTAACAAATGCCCAGCTAAGATGGATGGTAAGTCATGTGGAGTTCACCAGCAATAGGAACTCTGAGAAGAAGACAAAATGGAAGACAAATACAGGCTGTTTCCATAAAGATAATATGTAGCTAGATATTTAACTTATGTCTCTAAGGCCCACTGGTGTAGATGAGATTAAAGATGTTTTGCCTCAAGATGGGATGGGGAAGGAGACAAACCATAAGAGACTCCTAATCTCACAAAACAAACTGAGGGTTACTGGGGGGTGGGAGGGTAGGGATAGGGTGGATGGGTTATGGACATTGGGGAGGGTTTGTGCTTTGGTGAATGCTGTGAAAGGTGTAAGCCTGATGATTCACAGAACTGTACCCCTGGGGCAAAAAAAAAAGATGTTTTGCCTTGCTCAGAAATGAGGAAAGATGACATGGGGAGGAGGATCTGAACTAGGAAAAAAGAATGGCTTGTGGCAAATCCATCCCTCATGACTAGAAGGAAAATGAGAGGGAAACCCCCTCCTCTAAAACCCAGTAAATAGCAGACCAGGATCTCTGTCTTCATTTGCCAAGAACAGCATGTTACTTTTACCTAATTTTATGGCTGCAATTTTAAGCTGTAAATCCTTTCAGAAGTTAATTTTAATTTTGCTTGCAGGGTGAACAAGACAAACCAACTTGTCACGTATGCCTGCATTTCTAAAATTAGGAGAAACAGACCTAATCCCTTCTCATATGCAGAAAATAGAAACTAGTCAAGTAGTCTACTTGGTTGGTGGGAACAGACTTTAAAAAGAATCATGCTTTAAAAAAATACAGCAGTATATGTCACAAGTGAAGTTCAAACTCCAGGTCAAACTTTTAGGCCTTAGCCAAAGCCCATAAGCAAAGGAGTAGTCTAGTGTTTCTGTCTTTGATTCTATGTTTCATGGCTTTGAAACTCATCTATTTTTCTTTTGGTTTCTAGCCATAATGAAGTGAAAAACTGATTTTAGAAAACTCATCTGTGGCAAAGCCTCAACCACGTTTTTGGTAATTCCTTTGAGATATACAAACTATCAAAGCTCACTGAAGAAGAAATAGATAATCTGACTAGTCCTAGCTTGATTTATAAAATTTTATTTGTAGTTAAAACCTCCTCACAAAGAAAACTCCTAGGCCAGATAGCCTCCCTGGTGATTTCTACCAAATGTTTAAGGAATAAATAATACCAGTTCTACACAAACTCTTCCAGAAAATTGAAACTCATTTCACGACTTTCTCTAACTCATTTTATGAGTCAAACATTACCATTGCAGAATATCTTTCAGGAGTACAGACACAAAATTTCTTATCATAGTTCAGAAAAATTGAATCCAATGATATATAAAAATTTATGGTACATTACGACCAAGTGCAATTTATCCCAGCAATGTTAGGTAGGTTTAATATCAAAAATCAATCAGTATAATTCACCATTTCAGTAGATCAAAAAGGAAAAAACAACATGATTATTTCAGTAGATGCAGAGAAATGATTTGAGAAAATTCAACATCTATTCCTGATAAAAATTCAAAGCAAACTAGAAAAAATAAAGGGAACTTCTTCAATCTGCTAAAGAGTATCTTTGAGAGATCCTACAGGTCACATTACATCTTATGTTAAAAGTCCAAATGCTTTCCCCACTAAGACTGGGAGCAGGGCAAAGATATACACATTTATACTTCTATTCAACATTGTACTGCTGGTTCTAGCCAGTCGGATAAAGCATGGTAGGGAAAGATGTCTTAATTCACAGATGACAATGTAAAAAATATGTGACATCTACAAAAAAGCTACTAGAACTAATAAGTAAGAATAGCAATGTTTGATGATATAAGATCAATATACAAAATAAATTAATTTCTATGTATTAATGACAATTGGAAATTGAAATTAAAAATATGATAATAATAGCATCAAATATACAAAACACTTAGGGATAAATCTAACAAAACATGTGCAAAGCCTGTACCCTGAAAACTTAATTGCTGAGAAAATTAAAGACCTAAAAAAATGGAAAGCTATTGTTGAAACCAGTTTCTGTCCCATTGATCATCATACATTCAGTGCAGTTTTTAAATGCATATGGAAATTCAAAAGACACTAGAATAGCCAAAACAACCTTGAAATGGAAAAACAAAGCTTTAAGACTTATAGGACTTGACTTCAAAGACTTAATATGACAACGTGTTATTGGTGTAAAGGCAGACAAACATATCAATGGAACAGAATAGAGAGCCCAGAAATAGACCCATAAAAACATGGTCAATTGATTTTCAACAAAGTTGCAAAGGCAATTCATCAGAGAAAGGATAGTCTTCAACAAATGATGGTGGAACAAATGGACATCCATATGCAAGAGAGAGAATGAACTTTGATCTGTATTTCACACCATATACAAAAGTTAACTGGAAATGGATTGTAGACGTAAATGTAAGCCTAAAACATTAGAAGTTTCTTTTCAGTAGAAAAATCAGGAGAAAAATGTTTGTGCCCTTTGGTTAGGCAAAGATTTCTTAGATATGACACCAAGAACTTGATGTAAAAAAGAAAAAAAATTGAGAAATTGGACTTCATCCAAATTAAAACCTTCTAATTTTAAAAAGAGATCTTTAAGAGAATGTAAAGACAAGCTAAGACTTAAAAGGGGCTATTAATGGAGGCAGTATCATGAATGAATATCAAAATAACAGTGCTAACGAAAAAAAGCCAGTATAAAGGTACATCTATAATCTATATTTCCATTTACATAGCACTCTGAAAAATGAAATTTAACCTACAGTGACAGAAAGCAGATTTGTTATTACCCAGGGATGAGGAGTGGTGGAGAAGTGTGAGGGGAAGGGTTACAAAAGGACATAAGGAAACATTTGGGAGTGATAGAGATGTTCATGATCTTGATTGTAGTGATGGTTTCGTGATTGTATACATATGTCTAAATTTATCAAACTGTACATTTTAAATATGCACATGTACTGTATGTCAATTACACCTCAGTAGAGCTGTTACACAAAACTAATAGGATACTCAAAAGGACTTAACAGCCAATAGCCAAGTAAATAGTGACTGATCATCGTTAATGATAACTGAAAAAAATGAGATGCTTAAAATATTTAAAGCTCCATGAATTCATAACAGTAACTCTCCTTCCCTCATTCCACTTCCAATGAAAACCCTTCACTGGTCACCTTTGGAGAATGCTAAGGAAATAACTATTCCAAAAAATTGTTTTAAAGAAGGGAGGGATGGTGGAGTCAAGTATTTATCCCAGCTTTCCTGAATGAACTCAGGGTAACCATAGAAATCAATGAAAGGATGTTTCTCCTAGAGGAAAAAAAAATTATAGAATCAACACTTGCAAGCCCCTATGAAGTAAGGGACTGAGATGATTAATATGAATGGCTAACACCACAGAGAGAGAAACAAGCAGACATTGCAGACATTTTGTGCTTCATGATGAAAGAATAAAGTCACCTGATGAAATAGTCTTGAAGAAAGAGAACTGGAACATGATCAAGTCTCTAGAGCTAACAACCAATACTTTACAATAATGTTATAGTAAATCCAGGGGAACAGCAATCAATAATCAAAACTGTGGGAAACTCTTAGAGCATAAATGATACAGGTTTTTTAGCAAAAGATGGCAGGGAGAAAAAGGCAGGAATATGGGGGAAACTAGATTAAAGTGATTTAAGAGACTTATCCAAATGTAATGTGGGGACTTTAGCTATTCAAGTGTAAGAAAAAAAATGCCATTTATAAAACAATGAGGAAATCTGAACACTGACTGGATATTTGATCATTGTGAATTTAGGTTTTGGTGTGGTAATGGGATTCTGGATGTTTTTGTAACTTAATTTGAAGAGATGTATAATGAAATGTAGATGAAATGACCTCTGGGATTTGCTTCAAAATAATTGAGGGTGGGAAGAAGTGGCAATAGATGAAACATGATTTTCTATTAACTGGTAAATTTGAAGCTGAGTAATGGGTACATGGGAGGGGTTTCATTGCACTATTGTATTTGGAAGCTTTCTAGAAAACATCATTGTAGAAAAGGAACTCAGGAACCTGAATGAATGGATGAAGGTCAATGATTAGATGTGGACGGTGAAGGAGAAAGGAGTCAATAGGGAGCAAGAGGGAGAATGGTAATGCCATTTGCTGAGATGGCAAAGCATAGACTAGGGTGTGTGTGTGTGTGTGTGTGTGTGTGTGTGTGTGTGTGTGTGTGTAGAATGAATTCAGTTTTGGACACACTGAGTCGGAGGTATTGTGAATATTCAGGGAGACATGTCTTTGCAGTTAGCTATGTGTGGACTTGGAGCTTGGAAGAGAGATTTGGGCTGAAGTATAGAGTTATGAATTGATGATACTGTGCAGAGAGAGAAGAGATCCTAGGATAGAGGGCTGAAGAGCATCCATATTAAAGATGTGAGCAGAGGAAGCAGCCCCCCAACTGTAGGGGTACAAAGCAGAATGGGACAAAGACACTCGCTTTGCAGAGCTTACATGTTAGCTAAGGAGACCCATTCAGGTAAGCTCTATAGGCCTGGTACTAGCCCAGATACTGCGGAAAGAAGACAACATTTTGAAAATATCCATATGCTGCCTTGCCTGGTTCTCCAAGTATTATATGGGTATTAATTAGTCTTCCTTCTCATAAGACTGTATGTTACCCCAGTACAGGAAGTCAGAGAAGAGCTGGTATGTTGAGAAATAAGTGAAATTCACATGTTAAAGACATAAGTTTTTCCTAAAATACCCGGGGTCAGCAAAGTAGGCACTGATAAAGCCTGAAAACTGAGGAAGCAGTGCTAGAAACCAGGAGGTAGGAGGCTAGGGACAGGTTACCGCCCTGGCTCATAGGTGCGTTGTCTAATTGGGCCCAAATCCAGTTGCCAGAGAGACACGTGGGCTGATCAGGAACTTCCATGTGCCTGGTTTTCACTCCACAGCTACATCAAGCGATTTCTGCATCCTTAGCCTGGGTACCAGAGATTAAGCCAAGATTAGGAAGGGGCCCTAGTAACTCTGAGGCTCCTCAGACCATTACCACTTTGTTATTACACACCATGCATGAAGCCATGATTCAATGAATGTTCACTGAATTAATAAATTCAATCAATAGATTTAAACACTCAGGATAGTCTAAGAGGAGGGGAATCAATTTTTGCCTCATGTCAAGGTCTCTCCTTCAAAATTAAGTCAAATGTCCCCTTACAGATAAAGCCTAAGTATCATTAGTATTATTAGCAAGTGTAAAGAGCACCAGGAAATATACCTCGATGCTTTCATTGTGGCTTTATTTCCCACCTTGTTCTACTTTTGTCAATGTGCTTTCTCCTCTTCTGTCACATTGTACAAATCTCTGAACAGAGACCTCTTCTCTGTATCCTCAGAGCCTAGCACTGTGCCTGGTATAGTAGTAGGTGGTTGTATTAGTCAGGGTTCTCCAGAGAAATGGTGCTAAGAAGATATGTCTGTGTGTGTGTGTGTGTGTGTGTGTGTGTGCGCACATTTGATTGATTGATTGATTGATTGATTGATTTGAACTGGCTGGCAAGTCCAAAATCTGCAGGGCAGGCTGGAGGTTGTAGACCGCAGGGAAGAGCTGATGTTGTAGGCTCAACTCCAAAGGCAATCTGGAGGCAGAATTTCTTCTTCCTCAGAGGACCACAGTCATTTTCTCATAAGGCCTTCAACTGATTAGACAAGGCCCACCCACATTCTAGAAGGTAATATGCTTTACGCAAAGTCTATTGATCTAAATGTTAATCACGTGTAAAAGATACCTTCACAGCAACACCTAAACTGGTATTTGACTAAACATTTGGGCACCGGAGCCTAGCCAACGTGACACATAAAATTAACTACCACAGTCATTAAAACTTTTTTTAAGACCTTTTTTAAGAGAGAGAGAGCGAGTGAGCATGAGCAGGGAGGAGAGGGAGAAGCAGATTCCCTGTCGAGCAGGGACCCCAATGTGGAGCTCGATCCCAGGACCCTGAGATCATGACCTGAGCTGAAGGTGGATTTTTAACTGATTGAGCCACCCAGGAGTCCTCACAGTCCTTAACATCTGATTACAACAAAGTACTGCAATCAACTGTGGACTGCCTGCATTTATGTACTACTTCTGAACATCAAGTAGCAAATACAATAGATACACAAACATCAGGGGAAACCAGGGCACTGGTTCATTTCTGACTAGCAAAACGTTTTTCAATTAAGCCTGTGAAACATGAATCGGAAGTAATCAAGGTGCAGTTGAAACTTATTTCCAGATTTGCTCCAATCTTTGAAACTTTTTAAACTGATAAACCACCACATTATTCATCCATTAAGAGGCAATAAAGCAACATGAGCTGGCATGCTTGAAACTGGTTTCTAGCCCTTGCTTTATCATTAACTGGCTAAGTGAGCTTGGGCAATTCATTTTATTTTTCTTGGCTTCTGCTTCGCCAACAGCAAAACAAGATTCCAGAAATTCTTGAAAGCAAATGTATAATACTGATGCTTTTGAAGAATCTGGGTTCAAACCTTGATTCTCACAGATACTAGTTCTGCATGAGTGACATTTGAGCCCAATTCTGCAGCTGCAAGATCGAAATACAGATACTTATCTCACAAGAGCGTTGTTTCGAAGACCACATAAGACAAATTGGGTGCACAGGGTACAATAGATGTTAATTCCTTTCATCGCCCCTTCCCCTTTCAGCTCAAATGCTATAGTATTCTATTCTGTGTAGGTGGAAAGTTAATCCATCTTGGAAAAATACAACTTCCAACAGAGAGACTAATCATAAACAGGAAACTGAATAGATACATTTGAGATTTCAGAGTCTTGAGGTGCTTTTGTTATGGTGGAATTTCATGTAATTTGGAAAGAATATTTATGATCATTTGGCATTCTTTTTTTTTTTTTAAAGATTTTATTTATTTATTTCACAGAGGGAGAGAGATCACAAGGAGGCAGAGAGACAGGCAGAGAGAGAGGGGGAAGCAGGCTCCCCGCCGAGCAGGGAGCCCGACATGGGCCTCGATCCCAGGACCCTGAGATCATGACCTGAGCCGAAAGCAGAGGCTTTAACCCACTGAGCCACCCAGGCGCCCTCATTTGGCATTCTTTCAGGTCTAGCTAAAGTCCCTTGGCTCTTTGACTCTCATGGGCCACTTTGATGGCTTTGTGGGGATCCTGGAAAACAAGGAAGGTCAAGGCTATGGGTATCTCCTCAACAACAGAAGACTGAGTGCTTGCTATATGCCTTGCACCATGCTTGCATTATCTCATTTAATACTCACATTAAGTCAACAAGGGTAGGTACTATTATTAATATCCCATGTTTACAGAAGAGAATGAGCCTCACCAGGATGAGTAACTTGCTGAAGATTATGCAGCTCATAAACACAGAATTGGAATTTACTCTCATGTCTGTTTTGACCAAGAACATAGGCTTTTAACTAATACATTGAATTGCCTCTTCTTGGAAAGTATCTTTTATAAAACACACACACACACACACACACACACACACACACACAGGCTTTTGACATTTTGAAGAAACTTTTTCCCTAGAATAATTAGTGTGTATACATATGTGTGAGCACATATGCTCCCACATAGGCACATACTCTAAATAATTAAAAAATGGAGGGGGTTAAGGAACTGGCATTGCTCATTTTTCTAGAAATTCAGATCACTTCCTGAGTTCTGCAAGGTAGGGCAGGGGTAGTGAGTGACATCAATAAGAGGCCTGGGCCTCTACTTATCTGTAATGTAGACTATCCATCACATTTAGCATGAGACTGATATAGGGTATTCCTTAGTACCTAAGATGTATCTGGTACTTTCTATGTGACAAGCACTGTGCTAGATGCTTTATGCATTATGCCAGGTAATCCCCAAAACAACTTTACTCAGCTGATGAGAAAACTGAGGCTCGGAGATTATATCCCTTAGTCAAAGTCATACAACTAGTAAGTAGTGCAGCCAGGAGTCAACTCAAACATCAAAGTCCTTGTTTTTAACCACTATGCTAGATTTTCAAGAAAAGCATGGTTTTGCCTTGACAAGTTAAATACGGAACCACCATACGATCTAGGAATTCCACTGCTAGTGAGCCACCCAAAAGAACTGAAAATAAGCGTTCAAACCAAAACTTACATACCAATGTTTATAGAGGTTCTAGTCACAATAGACAAAATGTGGTAACAACCCAAATATCTATGAACAGATAAGTGAGTGAACAAAATGCGGTATATTCATGCCACAAAATATGATTCAGTCACAAAAAGGAGTGAAATTCTTTTTTTTAAAGATTTTACTTATTTATTTGTCAGAGAGAGAGAGAGAGCACAAGCAAGGGGAGCAGCAGTCAGAGAGAGAAACAGGCTCCCTGCTGACTAAGGAGCCTGACGTCGGACTTGATCCCAGGACTCTGGGATCACGAGCAGACCTTAACTGACTGAGCCACCGACGTGTCCCAGGAATGAAATTCTGATACCTACAACAACCTGGATGAATTTTTAAAATACATGCTATGTGCCAGACACAGAAGGCCACATATTGTCTGATTCCGTTTATACGAAATATTCAGAAGAGGCAAATCCACAGAGATAAAAAGAGTTGTGTGGTTGCCAGGGGGCTGGGAGAGGTGGGACTGGGGAGTGACATCTTGATGGGTATGGTGTTCCCATGGGTGTGTTGAAAAATCTCTGCGACTGGATAGTAGTGATGGTCGCGCAACATTGCGAGTGTAACGTCACTGAATTGTACACTTTCAAGTGGTGAAAATAATACATTTTATGTCATGTGTATTTTATCACAGTAAAAATCAATCAACAATGAACCAGCCCATTGGTCCCTGTTTTTCCGTATGCCTGACTTCGTGGGTGTTGCTCCTTAAAGCATTTACAAGCATTTCCTTTCTGCTGGCTCATAAACAATCTAGGTTCATTTCCCCCTTTCTCTGCCATACCCCTACCATCCCTTCTCTAGTCTTTCTTGGACATGGAGTCTCTCCCTTCCTCCCTATTGCTTCAAATTTTAACCATCCTTCATAGCCCAGCTCATCCACGAGGACGTCCCTGATTATTACTTCTCTTCGGCTTCTAATCAAGAAACTCAAAACAACCGAGGTAGGCTCACTTTATTTTTAAATTAACATTAAGAGTTACCATTATGCAACTGTTTCTTAACACCTTCTGGTTCTCAGGCCAGCGTCCCTTCTATTGACACCTGGCTGTCTCCCATAGCACTTAGAGTTTTCACGTGAGTTTATATGCACGTAAATATGTTTGGGAGGAGTTCCTGAGGGTGAGCCCTATTTCTCTGGTAAGACTCTCGCTTCTCGATGGTACTACCTGTTTCTCACACCTGTCTTGAATTTGCAGCTGACACATACAACAGGAGAGTGGAACCCATCACTTCAGCAGAAAGGAAACATCTGTTTACTGTATTCCAGTTTCTACCAAATGAGAATCAGATGAGCTCTCACTAGCAAAGCAAGCAGACACTTTCCAAGAAGCAAAATGAGGTAGTAAAGAGCATTTGTTCTGAACCAAAAGAGATATGGGAGTAAACTCCAATGCTGTGTTTACTATGCATGTAATCTTGGGCAAGGTACCTTACCCCTCCGTTTCCTCATCTGTAAACACGGGCCATTAATAATAGTATCTGCCTTTGTTTGGTTGTATGAATATTAAATGAGATAATGCAAGCACAGTGTCAGACACACAGCAAGGATTCCACGTATGTCAGTGTTTGTGATGATCAATTGCTTTCCTAAACCTCCTTCCTAAGGAAACCATTTATTCATCAACCTAGGGCTCGGGGAAGCATTCACCCTAGTCGTTTATAGTATTCTAGGTTGAACCACGGGGTCCTAACTGATGGCATCAGGACCCAAAGACATATATTTGGAAGGTTCAGTAATCAAATCCAGGAAAATGTGGGCTGATGCTGTGATACTGTAATTATGACCTAATAAGTCCAATTAACTGTGCCAGTCAGATTCCTTTTGGAATAACTACAGTGTTCCTAAGCCTGAGAACAAAAGTGGGACTTGAAAGAAGGGCTACTTTGCATCCTGGCAGATGAACAAGGGATCTGCTTGTGGCTTACCAGCTGATAATAGAGAAATCAGTGGACGGGAATGAGATGGCATTCCCAGTGTTTAACCACAAGAATAAGCATTTTAATTCCCTAAGCCCTATGGATCTCTTGGACTCGTGATTATTCATCAATTTTCTTTAAACATCTGATTGCCCGTGCATGCCTAGACACATGCCCACATTTCAGTAGACTGGCTCATGCCTGGGCACAGGAATTTGAGGCTGAAGGGTGAAGTGACATGAGCTGGAAAGAAGTGGGGGGAGTCAGAACACGAAACGGCCTTGAAAATTAAAGGGCTGTAATCCTTGTAAAGAATCAGCGATGCACACACACACAACTCTCTCAGACTGGCCTTGCTCGGGAATCCAAACCCCTGTCAGTATCGCTAGAGGGTATGGAAAGCCATTGGGGAAAGATTTCTGGTAGACAGAAATGTGCATTATGGCTACTCTCATAATGCACAATCCCCACGGGAATGATTACTTTCCTAAGGTCAGATAGGTTTGCTTGCCCCTTCCAGTGAACTATCTCTAGCCCTTCTAGCCCTTGGTTCTCAAAAGCCATGGTTAGAAACAAGACAGCACACTTGTAAGCAAGCAAATAAACAGCTTCGTTTGGTCTGGTCCTCTGATGGGTTTTCTTTCTCTTGAAGGTAGGCACGAATCTGATTATAGAGTTTTGAAAGTAGTAACTGGAATCTTAACTGAGTTTGGACAATCTGTAGTATGAGGGGGCCAGGAGAGAGAGGATTTTTTATTGTCAAGCTAAGCTTCACAAGGTATCAGAGAATGACAGAGGATCTCTTTCTTGACTGGTGCATTTTATAGTGGCTGGCTCTAATTCTCCACTCATCCCCAAATTTCCCTGTGGCCCCACACCTCTCCCCTCTGTGCAAAAACAAAACAAAACACAAAACACAAAACAAAACAAAAAAACCCAGGAACAAGAATTTTAAAATCACTACCTCTGACTTGTGAAAGTTAGCAGAGCAGGGGAGGTGCTGGGGTGGGGGAGGCAATGGCTGGAGAAGCTTTCAGTAAAACCAGGAACAGACTACAGAGTAGCTTCAGAGCTGGGCAAAAGCCTCCGGCTAGAACCGTACTTTTTGACTAAATCCGACCCATGGCTTCTGAATCCCACACCACATTCCTGCTGGGTTGTCTTTTTTTTTTATTTATTTATTGAAAGAACTCTACAGTGAACTGAAAACCAATATTAAGACATATATAACATCCTCTCTCATTGCATTTTGTCTTCATCTGACCCTTGCCCCCTTGGTCCCCCTCTCCTTTTTAATCCGTTCTTTTACTACACTCACAACCCCGCTCCCTTGGCTCTTACTCTTCCCAGAGGAATTACTCTCTCAGAAATGCAGTTCTTAACAGCCTCGTCCAGGCCCCACCCTCACTCTTCCAAAGGTTCAGGGCTCCTTGTTGTGGGAGCCAGATCCTAATCTTCCTCCACATTCTTACAGATAACCCTCTCCTCACCATAGCTTCCACTAAAAGTAGACAGGCCTCTCCCTCTCATGAGTGATGGCAATCTGCTTAAGAAATGAACAGATTTTGATCTCAACGCCAGGAGCACAGGCCTCAGAGAGTTTCACATTTTTCACAGCCTCTGTCCTGAACTGCTCTCCCCGACCTGCCTTGACTTCACCTCTTGGCCTCCTTTTACTCTTTTCAGCTTCTGACCTCATGACTCATTTTCCCCACTCACGGCCTTGCCTTGGATCCAACTCTTGCTACAGCTTCTCAGTTTGGGGGCTATCTGATTTTCTCCACAATAATGATTCCAACTCCTTTTCTTGCCATGTTGCACTTGACTGCCCTGGATAAACACCTTCCTCAACTCTCCAAACTCAAGCACAGGACCCTGAAACTCTGCTCGAATCCCCACCACCTGTTTAGCTGTTATTCTTGGAACTCAACCAACATGTATCACAGACACCTCATGATGCAATATTTTTACATCCATTCATTTCACAGAGAACAAGTGCTTTTTGCATTCATGGTATACTGCAAATATGCAAATGAAGTTATTCTTTGAGGCAACACTAGAGAGTTCAATAGGACTTTCCTTAAAGATGGAAATGCTCTGTATCTGCGCCATTCAATTCAGTTGCCACCAGCCACCTGGGGCTAGTAAGCACCCGAAATGTGGCTAGTTCAATGGAGGGACTAATACTTACATTTTCCTTAATTTTCGTTAATGAAAAATTAAACAACTGCCTGTGGTTAATGGCTTTCATGTTGCAAAGTATAGATCTAGTGTATATATCTAGGAACAGACCTGCTTGGGTAGAAGAGTATCTGCCTTTTTAGCTTTACTAGCTATTGCCCAACATGGTCCAAAATGGTTGTCTGTGTCACCCCCTAAAGGGAAAAATAAGTATCCAACAGGAGACAAAAAAAATAATAATAATAAACACACTGTGATTATATGCATACAATGGAATACTATATCACAGTTAAAATGGAAGAGAGAGAACCAGAACAGAGATGAATCTTCAAACACCATGTTGAATGAAAACACCAAGCTGGAGAACTCTCCGTGTCACACCATTGACGTAAAGTTTATAACACATCAAGCAGTTTTTGAGGAATGTCGTAAAAGTAGAAAGATGTGCATACAAATGGCAAATATCTGAACTAGTTCATTAAAAAATAAAGTTCTTTCTCCTTCTGGGACTTACAGTCTCCTAGTAGGGGCGATAGACAGGAGGGCAAGTCACATTTGTATATTTACAGAAATAACTATATAAAGGCTTTCGTATACATTATATATAACATAGAGCATTGATACCAGTCCTTCTCTCTATTTTGAACTTACCATATTCTCCACCCCACCCTCAAACCTTCTAACCTGAGAGTCGCTTCTCACATCACCTCTTCTGGAAAGCTTTGCTTAACTGCCAAAACAAAATTAATTACTCCTACCACTTAATAATATTTCTCCTACCTGAAAAAAAATGCCAGTGACTCCTGGGTCAGAAATGCATTTTACCCTCCGAAAGGAGAGTTGTACTAAATTATATCAGGAATCCACAGAGCAGCCACCAAACTCTAAGAATCTGCAGAGGGAAATTAAAGCACATTAGATAAGACCAGTGAGATGCAAAGTCCCCTTAAATGAAATCTCAGAGGTTCCCAGCTGAAAGCCAGTCCAAACAGTAAGCCAGTCGATGTTAATAACATAGCTAAAGAGAGTGCATTGGGAGGAAGGTGGTCAGTTGGAAAGAGTGAAAATGGGGATTTTCAAAAGGAAATCCTCAGCAATGCAGCAAGTCCAAGTCTAGGAAGAACCTCTGGCGCAAAAAATCTACTTTCTGGGGCACCTGGGTGGCTCAGTCATTGGGCGTCTGCCTTCTGCTAGCTTGGGTCATGGTCTCAGGGTCCTGGGATCGAGCCCCACATCAGGCTTCCTGCTCGTCGGGAGGCCTGCTTCTCCCTCTCCCACTCCCCCTGCTTGTGTTCCCTCTCTTGCTATCTCTCTCTCTGTCAAATAAATAAATAAATAAATAAAAATCTTTTAAAAATCTACTTTCCATTTACTGATGTCAGCACATCCCCATCCTGAAAACGGATGGATCAGCCCATTTGATCCCAGCAAATATTGGGATTATACAACCAACTCTCTAGCTGTGGTGCCATACACACCAAGCAGCCTTCCTGTTATGTTGGCTTCCCACATGGATTTTTCTATAGGCTGAAGACTCACTCCTGTGATTGTTTGGTTGTTCTTAGTAGTTATTTTTGTTTACGCCCAATCAATAATTTAGTATTCTAATTTAGGCATCCACCTCTTCTGAACCTGGCTATGTGGGTATGTCCTAAGAAAATGATGTACTCCCTCTGGGTTGACGAAACTCATTTCCCAAGTAGGCAAAACTTAGAGCCAGATTCAGAAATGGAAAGAACTAAGCAAGGGGCCACCCAAAGGGCCGTTTAACCTTTCCCTGAGAACACTCCTGGGCGATCACACCTTCTGAACAAAAAATACACTGTGTTCATGAGTGGGAAAAGCAATGGCACATTTTCTGGATAATTTCAGACAGAAGTTTTGCTGGATAGGTGTGCCTTGCATCTTTATTTAAACATAAGCTTTTCAAGGGCCGGCATGTTTTGCTAAATTCTTTGGGCTTGCAATACAGGAGAGCACAGCGCTTGACAAGGTAAGCACCCAACGGATACTTAAGGAATGAAACTTTGACCCTACATGCCCTCTAAATGGTATAGTTAGACAGCTATAGGGGGTTGGTTTAAGGAGAAGAAAAGGAATTTGGTCATTTATTCACAAAATATTTAAGAGTGCCTGATATGTGTTAAACACTGTATTATATACTGAAGATAATAGGAAAACCAGACATATGTGGCTTTCACCCTCGTGGAACTTACATGACTCACAGAGTTGTTCCAAACATATAGAAAAGTACTAAGCAGCAGTGTTCTATGTATGTAGATGCATGGTTTCTATCAATCTATACACTTGGAAATTGTAATAAACATGGTGGAGAAAAAGGAAGAGGGCTATGAGGATTAATGACAGAGCTTAAATTAGATGAGTACTCAGGGATGATCAGCCTCCCTGAGTAATGTCAGTCAAGCTGAACCTCGAGGTGGTAGTAAGCCATAGGAACAAATGGGAGAAAGAGTATTCCAGACAATGGGAACAGACAATGAGCAGGTCCTGATTTGGGAAGTTATTTGATGCAGTGTTGGAAATGAAAGTAGAGCTAGAATGTAATAAGTGAGGGGAAAAGATGAGCTGAGTTGAGCCCAGAGATGGAAACAGAAACAGATCACACAGAATCTTGCAGGCCATCCTGAGAATTGTGGGAAGCAAGTGAGGACTTTTAAGCAACGACACTGACTTGAGCAGATCTGCTTTTAAAAAAGATCATTCTAACTGCCCTGTAGAGAATATACGAGAAGACAGCAGTGGCTAAGGAAGACCACTGGGAGGCTGCTGCAGTAATTCAAGCTAGAGATGATGGTGGCCTGAGAAATGAGTATAGACAAAGAGACAAGGACAGGTTAGATAAATGTAATATGTGATAAAAATCAACAGGATTTGGTGAAGAACTGGTTTGGGGGTGTGGGAGGCATCAAGGATGGTAGCAGGTTTCTCCTTGAGCAACTAGGTGGATCGTAGCACCATTCAGTAAGATAAAGAAAAATGGAGGAGGTCAGGATGGGTTTTTGTGGGGATGGGGAAGTTGGGTGTCTTCTGTTGGGTTTGAGATACCTTTGAGACATCCAAGAAGAGCTATCAAGGAGACAATTTGATTGCAGTAATCTGTTAACTTGTCTTCCTCCATCTGGTCTTGCCCCTCTATAGCAAACACTCAACCTTTGAAAACATACGTGGATAATGTCTGCCCTCTGCCCCCAATTCTCCAAAGGCTCCCCATTGTACTCAGAGTAAAAGCTGAAAGCCTCCCAATGACCTACAAGACTGTGCATGATTTCCACACTCTTTTTAGACCCTCTAACATGATCTACAACTCTACCTCCTATTCACTTCATTCTACTCACTCTACTCATTCATTATACCAAAACCAGATTAATATTCCTACAAATAAATTATTCAATATTTACTGAGAAATGATGGGGGGAAGGAGAAAATAATTATAATCAGAAGAATTACCAATGCATTACCAACGCCTCCTTGCCAAATTCCCACTGTGGGGGCCTTTGAACTGGCTGACTCTTCCTTCTGCTTGGGACACCTTTTCTCTAAGAGATCCACATGGCTAATTTTCTCATTTCCTTCAAATGCTGGCTCACATTGCACTTTCTCAATGAAGCCTATCCTAACCACCCTATTAAAATTGCTACTTTCTTTCCAGCACTTTCAACCTCCTTTACCCTATTCTACCTTTCCTTTTTACGATAGCACCTATGACCTTCTGGCATGCTATACGACTAACTTATTATATGTACTGTCTGTTTTCTCCCTCAATGTAAATGAAATAAGAGCTAGTGTCCAGTTCTATTTAATGATGAAGCCAAAGTGTCTAGAACAGTGCCTGGTACATAGCAGGCACTTGATAAATATTTGCTGAATGAATGAATGAATGCAAAAGTGGATCTGGAACTCAGAACAAAATTCTGGAGTAGAGGTATAAGTTCGGAAGTCATCACCATATATGAGATCACTAATGCCAGTCATGGAAATGCTTAAGATACACTAGGACACAAAGGAAAGGGAAGGCTTGGGTCAAGCCCTGGGGGATTACAACATTTAGAGGTCAGAGGCAACTGAACTGCTAAAGTAGAAGAGGAAAGAACTTCCAGAGAGGAAAGAAGAGAATAGGCAGCTTTGTTGAGAACTGCTGAGGAATCCAATAATCAGAGGGAGAGGAGTGCCTGGCTGGCTCAGTGGGCACACTATGCAGACTCTAGACCTCGGGGTTGTGAGTTCGAGGCCCACATCGGGAGTAGAGATTACATTAAAAAAAAACTAAGAGAAATAAAATCTTAAAAAAAAATAAGAGGGACAGAAGTTACCATTGGGTTTGGGAACAGGCTCCTTAACTCTTACCTAGATCTTTGCAATTGCTTGGTGATAACACCCTGCCCTCTAACTCTCCTTTTTTCCTTTATATCCATTATACCAAAACCAGATTAATATTCCTACAAACAAATTATTCAATATTTACTGAGAAATGATGGGGGAAAGAACAAAATAATTATAATCAGAAGAATTACCAATGCATACTGGTATGTTCCTGGTTAAGCCAATTACCCTCCTTGTTACCCAGCTTATCCATCTAGAAAATGGGGATAAGAATAACTGCTCTGGCTCACAGGATTAGCATGAAGATCAAATTAAATGATGAATGCGTCTGGCTCTTGCATCCATGCATATTGACCTGAACTTTCATGGAATACGGTCAGCTCGGTCTAGGCTGGCCTTCCTTTCTCAGCATTCCTGGGGATGTCTGAAATATACACACTTATTTTTTTCTACCAAGTTGCACTAAGAGGCATAATTAACACAATATTACCCAGTGCACACAAATGTTAGGTGAGGGATCTGTGTCAGGACTGTGAGAATTCCCATGGAGTATTATCCTTTACAGCGCCCCACTCCCACCATCCCCTTACCATGTACTGACTACCACGTTTCTCCCCTGTGTTGGCTTGCAAGACTGTGAGGAGGTAGTAACTTCTTTGCTAAGCAGCTTCTGAGCCTTCCTAGTTGGAACTGACCTGAAAGAGCTGACTGGTTCCCTCTAAGACCCTCAAACGGGGCTGAAGTTTATTCCTTCCCCAGCTCCCCCCTGTAGTACCCACCAAATCTTGGAAGCAGGCAGGAAATATTTATCTCCTTTCCATAGCCACTGGCAAAGTCATGGGGGGTGGAGGGGAAGTGAGAGTCTACACAGGGTGAGGTTGTGAGCACTCAGGCTGAGATCAGACCCTCTCTGCTTCCATAAATCACACAGGGATTGGTGGCTCCCCCTTGCCTTGCCTGGGCAAGACTTACAAGTTGCTAACCCTTACTGGTTTCCCCAGGAGAGAAGCGCTTTCTCTTTCCCTGGCAATTTTCCCTTTTCTTCCTTCCCTCATTTAGAGGCTCACAGCCTCTTCTGGGGACCACCATTTTCCAACTCCTGCCATCTCCTATAAATCTTGGCCTTGGGCTTTCC
Organism: Ailurus styani; assembly: GCA_002007465.1. Classification (NCBI taxonomy): domain Eukaryota; kingdom Metazoa; phylum Chordata; class Mammalia; order Carnivora; family Ailuridae; genus Ailurus; species Ailurus styani. The sequence continues at coordinate 71,450 of LNAC01000731.1, forward strand.
CTTTATGTTAACACACATAATAACACTTTGGTAAGTATAAAGCCCAATGTCAAGGCATTATTATCAGTTGGTTATTAGATGCATGGCACTGCGCTAGTTGTTTAGGTGGCCGAGATTTACTTAGTCCTGAAAAGTGTATACATTGGGGGGGGGCAAAATTATACATGTTCATTCAACCATTGTTTATTTAACACTTACTGCATATCAAGCATTGTTCTAGGCCTGGGGGATATTATCGATGAACAAAGTAGACCCAGATCCCTGCCCAAATGGACTTTACATTCAGTTGAGGATACAATTAGCCATATTACACATACAAGAATACGAGACGGTACATGTTAATTACACACGCTAATTAATTAAGGTGCAAAGACAAGTCTGTGGGTTCAGAGTTAGCAGTAACTGGAGAAATAGCAGCACAGTGCAAGGGGACCAGCACAAGTTTTAGGGCTCAAGCTCTCCTTATGCTACTTGATTACCTGCTGTGCCCTGGATAAGTGATTTAACTTTGCTGAGCCTAATCTTTAAATTGAGGATGAATGATACATATCATAGAGGGTATTGGTGAGAAAGTGTGATGAATCATGCGGGGGGGGGCCTAGAACATTTAGTTCCTTTCTCATTCTTAACAACTCTACCCATATCTCTTTGCCTTTAGAAGCATCAGATTTTTTTAAAATAAAGGTCTAAAAAGAATAAGCAAAATATTTACTATCTCTGAATTTCAGTTTCTTTATTTATAAACTGGGAATTAGAATAATTATGCCCTAGGGTTATTTGAGAGTTAGACGAAATACATAAAAATCCTGTAACATAGCGCCTGGCTCATAGCAAGTGATCAATAAACTCTCTTGGGCTTGTTTTCCTCTTCTTTCTGCCTTGTCCAGGTCACCTGCATAGACTCATGTCCAAAAGTGACTTAGAAAACTCAACTATCAGGTATTTGTTGATAAAATCTATTTGGCAGGGATAATGTGAGGATTAAAGACAGCAACTCATGTGCCTAGCCCAATATCCACACATAAGAAAGCTCATATTCCTTGTCCCCAAGAAATGTGCCTGAAAAACATATCCAAGCCCAGGACCCCACAATGGGTGATTGAGAAGCATGGGTCATACTCCTTCAAAAACCACAAGAGGATCTTTTCTGGGGAAGCAAAAGAAGAGAGCAGAAGAAGCAAAATAGAGGGAGAAGCTGGGAACCCTGAGAAATAGTTGCGAACATAGTTAAAACCATCTAGCTTTTAAAATATATGTCTTGTTAATTTTTGTAGTTGTGGTAATACTACTGTAGTTACATAAAAAGGGCTATCTTTTAGAGATACACACTGAAATATTTACAGATGAAAAAATGTTTAAGTTATTGGATATTTTGGCCTAAATTGCACGATATTTTTAAATTGAGGACTATGAATACTTCAGCAGTAATCTGGTTTTCTGGCAAAGTGTATATGGCCCAAATGATACATCAGAAGTACATATGCTTATTTATAATTATATTCAGACTGAAGTAATTCTCTAATTCGTACCCTATTCCAGTTCAAACATGCAGAATTACCTCAATTCAGCAAGGTTTACTGAGGACCTGCTATGTATGTGCAAAGTGGGGGTTGACCACGTACCCATCAAACACAAGGTAGGCTAAATTCAATTTAACAAACATCTGCTAAGTGTAAGCCACCAAAATGTAGCTCCTGTCTTCATGCCATAAAAACCAGGGAGACAGAAATGTGGCAGGATTGGGGATATACAGAAAATAGTCTAGGGTGGCAAAAAATTGGTTTAAGTTCTCAGGGTTCATTTTGGTTGGATGGAATGTCTAATCACACACTGAAAGTCACTGCTTTTCAAACAGCCCCTTTCTTTCAAGAAAACAACAACAAAAACAACAACAAACATTACCTAACAAGAATAAGCATTCCTAGCCCTAGTGGCCTATAGGTTTGGGATCAGAGATGAACTAGATTTGGAGATTGGAAGGGACCTTAAATCTGAGATTTGATTTCACGGATTAGCTCTTAGTTGAAATAGAAAACAAAGCACTCCTTATCCATACACTCAATAAATGTTTAGAGTGGCTGGACACCAGAAGTGACTGAGACACCGAAGAGATTACAGGAAAACTTTGGTTTTATCCTTCCATTCCAAATTAGGATGAAATGAACATAATTTACCACTTATTTTTGGCTGCAAAGGCAAAAAGCCAAAAGGTGATGCCGGCAGGGAGGGTGGAGAGTGGGAGGGAGGACTGGAGCGAGTTAAGTTGCCTGCCATTTAAACGTATCTAGCAATTAACCAAAGATGGCCCTATCAGGCAGCATGAAGAGCAGCAGCAGTGAAACTGATTAAACAACCCTAACTGCCTCTTACTAAGTGGTAGGGATAAAATACAATAGCTTGATTTTTGTTTTCTTTTTCATGAAAGTTTTGTCTGTAAAGATCTACTTTAACAATTGTGCTAATAAGTACTGTATGCATTTTTATTCCACTCCAAGAATAAAATCAACTCCACTCCAAAATGTAATGCTTTTTGAAGTCTCAGATCTGCATGAAAAGTTCCAAGACGGGAGTCTGGGTCTCCAGTCAGCCCCTCAAAACACCCAAAACCTGAGTTTCCACTAAGAATCTACTTAGAGGCAAAGTTGCCTCTGCCTTTCACTTCAAGGGAGCAGACTAAAGATGTCAAAAGCCTTCCTTTGGTAGAACAGTGATCCCAGCCAAAGAACAAAGCAACGCAGGACCTCTCTCCTGGCCACCAAGAATAAACAAGAAAAAGGGAACAGCTTTACAAACAAAACAAACCCAACTATCCTCCCGTCTGCTTTCTTCATCCTACTTGGCAGAATCTCAGAGTTTGGGGGAAGAATTTGGAATATAAAAGATCTGTGATTAAGATAAAACTCGAATTTTGCTGAGGCTCAGCACGAAGCCCCTTCCAGAAGGCATTTTTTTTAACATTTCAAAAAGACAGTTTTAACTTCTCTTCAGCAACTGAAGTCACACATTAAAAGCCAGATTATCAAAAAAAAAATAAACCCATATTATCGATAATTCATTTCCAGTGAATGGCTTTAAATTAATACAGTATTGTGTGATCAGCCATCATTTGTTTCTGATCCAAGATCCCTTGATTTCAAATTGCTAAAGTTATCTGCAACTAGGCTTTTTGGGATTCAGAGAGTTGCTTCATAAATCTTGTCCCTGTGTGAAAACCATATCCATTTCCCCCCAGCAGGGGCAATGACACTTCTCCAGGAAAAAATCCAGTATTTGAGTGGTTATGATTTATATTTCCATTTTATATCGAAAATTATCTGTTAACGGAGCTTGTAACCAGCGGAAGAATACAAACCATGGAGGGTAAGTTGGGAAATGATTGTGCCTATGTTACTATGTTAGGCCCCTCCCTGGATTAAGTGTCTATACTAAGATGGAATACATCATAGACACACAGGGTGGGGACCTGTTCCTAAATTCTGCCCTCCCAAGTGAGGCTTTTGTTGTCTGGCTTTGAACCCTCCAAGCAAACAAAAGTTGTCCTACTTGTTTCTAATCCATACTTAACTAAAACCTCAAGTACTATGTTCCCTCTCCTCTATCCCCTATTCCGTAAGACTTCATTAACCAAACAAATCTATTTTCAGGTGAGTCTTAGTACGTAATAATGAAGGGTGGATTTTACCACTTATCATCCACAAATGGGCCAAAATTACCGAAACAGTTGAAAGTCGGCATAATTACAGTTTATCTAAATAAAACACATGTAGTCATCTTCTGGAACCGACAGAAGGGTATGAGTTATAGCACCATCTGGAATTGTGGACAAGGCAGATACATGTTGAAGCCTAAATTAATAAAGGCTGAGCAATAGCTAACAGCCCAAGCATAAGAGCTCAGCATTAATGAGATTAACTCTTAGACTACCATCATACGTTTAGTCAACTTAATTATGAGACCAGGTGTGAGCTTTTTATCCACCCCGCCCCCTCATGCAAATTGGATACATTAAATGGAGAGGAGTTACAGTATGACTGGAGGTGACATCTGGTGACTACAGGTGGGGCCAATGCGAATTTTGTGCATTGGTGGTTATTGCCCTGGGTCAAGAGATTTGGGAAAAATCCACGTCTGTAGAGCACAAGTCTGTAGAGGCCGTGGAGGCACACTGCTGTCTTCAACAGCATGATGTTAATTTTCATCATCTTTATCACAGATGTGTAGCATCTGCCGAAAGTCAAGTGGGTCTCAACTTTTGATGTGCATTAGAATCACTCGGGGAATTTCGAAAAACCCCATGACCCAGGCTCCACCACAAATGCACTAAGGAGGTATAGCGCCCTATTCCGGTGGTAGGGCCCAGGCATCTGCATTTTTTAAAGCTCCTCTGGTCATTCTGATGCGCAGCTAAGGTTGAGAACCACAGGTCTAAGTGCTGTGAGTCACAAGGATTCAAAGCCACACAGCGGGGGAAACCAGCGACACATACCCCATGGCGTCAACACTGAACTCCCCGCTTTGGGACAGGGCTTGAGGACAGTGTCAACCCCCAAGCTTGAACGGGCATTTACTTTGTGCCAGGCCCTGCATGTGCAGCACTTCACATACTGTGCCTCATTTAATCCTCATGACATCCCTATGAGGGACATGTATTTTTTTTTAAGATTTTATTTATTTATGTGTGTGAGAGAGAGAGCACAAGCAGGGGGAGCAGGAGAGGGAGAAGCAGGCTCCCTGCTGAGCAAGGAGCCCGATTCAGAACTCAGTCCCAGGAGTTCTGAGATCATGACCTGAGCCAAAGGCAGCCGCTTAACCGACTGAGCCACCCAGGCACTCCAGGACATGTTATTTTTATTGCCTTTTGCTGAGGAGGAAAGTAAGGCACAGACAGGCGAAGTGATTCGCCTAAGGCCACACAGCTACGCTTAACTACTCTGACACTAAAAACATGATTGATCTTTCATGAGGTGCCCACAGGCTTGGGTTCTCTTTTGTCAGGTTTTCGCAGCTAAAAACGTTTCTTCTCTCAAGAACGAGCCTGGAAGTCTACCCTCACCAATCATGATGCATGATGAAAAAAACACAGCAGAAGAGAATCTGTCAAGAAAATCCACATTTGAGACAAAGAGCCCAAGGAGCCCAAGGTGAAGATTCCAGAGAGGTCAAGCTGCTTTAGCTTACCTTCTGGTCACTCCCGTTGGCTGCCCTTCCCCAACTTAATAATGAGCATCTATTTCAGCAAGAAACATCCATCTCCCAGAATCAGGGATCTGGCCTTGTGATTGTGCCCGTTAAATTTTTCCAGGGTATTGTTTCGCTAAAATCCAGACCGAGTGGAGGGAATGAATGAATTCCATTTCTAACAGCGCCCCACTGGGTTGGACATGTGTGAAGGATGGATGGCCCCAGGACACCAGATCAGACTCTTGTATGGCGAGCTGCGGTGAGGCAACCCCGAGCAGGGAGGGCAGAAGAAAACCCATTAAAGAGGCTCAGAGGCCCCACTTCAAACAATGGGGCCGAGCTGCAGGCAGCAGGAAACAAGCAGCAGGCAGGCCAGGCTGGCTACAGCAATAACGGAGTGCAGGAGGGGGTTGTTTTCTGAGCTGGGGGATGACCTCAGGCCTCTGAGGCAGAGTCCCAATCAGGCGCCATATCGGCACAGCTGCAGTTGTGACTCAAAAAGTCTTTGTGTGAACCGTGGGCTACGGACTGGAAAGGGCCAAGACTGTCACCCTGGTCCTTTTAGCCCCATCTGTCCTCACAGATAACAATCCCCATTAGTAGTATTATCTTCAGCTGCGTGTAGAACATCAGCGTAAATATAGCTAACACATCATTTCCGGGAATACAAAGGGTGGTATGAGGAGGATAATAATCTCTGATATCTTTTCATTTGTAAATGGATTTGTTTTACAGTAGAGCCATTAAAAAATTTTTTTTATCTGCATATAAGAAGTGAAAAATATTAAAAGTATCCACCCTAAAATGTTAACGTCTATCTCTGGCTCTCAGCGTAACGGATGATTTCTTTTTTTAGCTGTTTTCTTTTGTTTGCTGGTATTTTCTAAATTTCCTAAAAGAAACGTGTATTCCCTAGGTCATTTTATAAGTTAAAAAAAAGGTCTTTGGTGGTTGTAGAGTTGTTTTCAATAAAACAAACAACTTTTTATGAGAGTTTTTTTGTCCTTAATCTCAAAGATACTATTTGAGAAAAGGGATTTGCATTTCTAAAGATAGAGCATGACATAATATATTCCTGTACCCTTTGGGAAAATAAAGATTCTATAAATAAGTCACAAGAGGCCCTTGGCAGGGGTTCGATATCAGTAAGAGAGCCAGTCCTAAACTCTAAAAGAAGAATTGGCTAGGATACCAATTCTACTGAATTTTAGAATCCTGGCATATATAAGAAACACTCTTTTTTCTCCCTTGACTATTGGAATCTTACCTTTGGAACAACACTCAGGGTTTGTTTTGTCATTCTCTACAAAGATGGAGGCTGAGGTGTGCTAGAGACAGCTCACATCAGTTTAAGACTGGATTGTGAGTGTCTCTTCCCCGGCTCTGCATTTGGTGGTATCACTTTGACAGCTTGAAATCAGCCTTGGTGGGAGCATTTATACTGTGGAAAATGGAAGATGTTACAAATCAGAGCTTTCCCCTCCTCCCACATGGAGCTGGCTGTTAAACATGGGAATATCTAACTTCTCCTCCTAATTCAGCCGAGCCATTGTTTGTCCAATGCTTGAGTTGGGGAGTGAAACTTTTATTTGTACCAAAGCAAAACCACATTGCTGTAAAGACTGTAGGGGTTGGATTCAACTCAAGTTTAGCTCTTGGCTCAACTATGTAATCAGCAGGGGTCTTTTGCCATCCCCCGACCTTGGAACGTGGGCCTCAGTTCTTTCGTCTCTGCAATGGGAGGGCTAGACAATGATGTCTAAGGTCCTTACCAGACAGTGACCACTTATGATTCTTAGCTGAAGAGGCAGTGGTGAGAGGTTCAGACTTTGGTGAGAAGACAGCCCTTGGTTGTCTTGTCCAAATCTTGGCCCAGGTAACTCATGTGAGTTACCCTAACTTCTCTGTGCCTCCATTTTCTCTTCTGTAAGATAATGATTATAATCATAATACCTTCATTACACAGTTGTTGCTAGGTTTAGATGAGATCATTCTCAGCAATCATAGTAGTAGGCACCGATAAATCCTATTATCATTGAACCTGTTCTTGCTTGTTCCTGACACGAAAATACCTTAAAACTGTAGAGAAAATGTGATTTGCTATGATTAACCTTGAGATGCTGCCCAGGCTCCGTTAGATATTTATAACCTATTACAGATTAATCTTCACTGGAAATCACAGAAGAGAATCATTTGCAACATAAATATAGATAATAAAAGGAGGTGGGGGCCTAAGATTCATTGTCCCATACGTGAGGTTTTTTGCACACTCTTTATCTTGTCTAATGCTCATACTTCCTGTGGGAGCCAGGTGTCCTTCTGTTTATTCTGGGTTTTGTCCTTTTTACAGATGTGGACACCAAAGTTCTGAGATGTTAGGTAATTTGCTCAAGGATCTACAGCTAATAATTGGCAGAGCCAGAAATCCTCTTCACAAGAGATGAGCCCACGTATCACTTGAAGGTATTGGAAGACTACTTTTTTTTCAGACACACAAACATTGAAAGAATTCTGTTGATTACAAGGTGCAGGGGTAGATTAAAAAAAGGAACTCTGGAACAAAAATGTTATCACAGATCTACAAAATAAAATCTGCGATAGGTATGGAGCGGTGGAGTAGTAGTGGCTGAATCCAATAATTTTTTAGATAACATTAGCCTAAATTTGGAAGTTTTATACAGTTTCATCTTTCTGAAATACTCTGGGATGGGACCTTTCCTATGCAGTTTTGTAGGGAGGTGGTTCTCAAAATCTGGTCCTGAAACGAGCAAAATCAGCATCACCTAGAACTTGTCGGAATACAAATTTTCAGGCCCCCCACTCCAAACCTACCAAGTTGGAACCCCTACCAAGGACCAACCCCCTGCTTCTCCCAAGCTTTCCAGGTGATTCTAAGGCATGCTATAGTTTGAAAACCAGAGTTGTTTGGGTAGGTGGAAAAAAATGGGGAAAAAGTGAATTCCATTCAGCTGCCTAAAGAAACCTTTAGATTTAAATATGTTGCCCTGAATGGCTGTAGGTGGTAATGTTCTAAGTGAATATTGAAAGTGCTACCACTTTAAGAAAGATTTAAATCATTCATCTTTCTATAAGTAACAGCTAAATCTTGCAGAACAGGGAGTTTCATGTCTTTTTGCCACACATCCTAACTCTCCCACGAAGCACCTGTAATTGAGTTTTCCGAAAGAGTGGTTACTGAAAAATAAATGATGTTCAAAGGCCCTTGGTGCTTAGTGTTGACTTTACTTCTGGTTTGGGGGCAGGTGACTGTCAAAATCTACCTCTTTCCTTCTCAAGAGCCAGAACCCAAGGTTTTAGCCAGAAATGCCCAGGGAAACTTTTGTTTACACTACAGAGCCTTGGCAAGGACAGTCAATCCCTCAGAAATGTTATCTGTCCTGGCATTTAATTCTGTTTTATCCACAGTGAATTCTGCTGGAGCCAAGGTTAGCCTCGGGGGTTCCAATCAACTCTCAGGTACACATCTAAATTCCCTGTCTTTGTTTCACTGCAAGTTCCATAACTGTTATCCCCCAAAGAACTGTGCCCTCTCGACAGCTTGAAATTACACAAACTGGCATTCTGGAAGGATATAATAGCCACTGTTGTCAATGTTAACAGTGGCTATTTCGGCGGTGGTGGGTGGGTGGTGGTGGTCTTTCCTTCTTTATATTCATCTGCAGTTTTGTTTTTAATTTAGAAATAAATGAATGCAATGAGTACGATTAGATTTTTAAATTTTAAGTTTTCAACATAAAAAAGAAGCAGTCTTTTAAAAAGTCAGTGACTGTGTGAGTGAGTGAGTGTGTGTGTGTGTGTGTGTGTGTGTGTGTGTGTGTGTGTTAGAAGAATGGCTAGCAAGATTCTCACAACCAGCCCTCGAACAAATAGATCCTGTGGTTTTGATCTACTTTTAAAGCACCTGGCTGGGGCACCTGGGTGGCTCAGTCATTAAGCATCTGCCTTTGGCTCAGGTCATGATCCCAGGGTCCTGGGTTCGAGCCCCACATCGGGCTACCCACTCTTCAGGAAAGTCTGCTTCTCTCTCTCTCCCACTCCCCCTGCTGGTGTTCCCTCTCTCTCTATGTCTCTCTCTGTCAAATAAATAAAATCTTTAAAAAAAATAAAAAGCACCTGGCTGTCTCAGTGCCTGATGCCAGACAGTAATACTCTTATAATACTGTACCTTGAGAGGCGCCTGGGTGGCTCAGTCGTTGAGCATCTGCCTTTGGCTCAGGTCATGATCCCAGAGTCCTGGGATCAAGCCCCGCATCAGGCTCCATGCTCAGTGGGAAGCCTGCTTCTCCCTCTCCCACTCCCCCTGTTTATATTCCCTCCCTCACTGTCTCTCTCTCTAACAAATAAAAATAAATAAAATCCTAAAAAAAAAAACTGTTCCTTGAACTTAAAGTGAGGTGTTTTCAGGATGCAAAAGGATGCTTTGCTTGGAGAGGGGCAGAAAGAGGGGGAGAAAAAGAACAACAAAATAAAGTTATTTCCAGCCGGGATAAATTGTGATGTTGTGTGCAAAGAACAACACCGCAGCTGTATTTTTTCAGGCACCAAACAAACCACATCAATCACACATACACACTTATGCACACACGTACACACCCCCCCCACACACACACGGAGGCAAGATAGTGAAACTATCTGTATAGTCACCACACAAGACTTGTAATCAGAGATCATTTCTGCCAGAGAATATACTGGCAGATAAAATGTCCTCTGCAAATTGCTTGGATAATTGCCATGCTATTATAAGACCTTTTATTTCCCTGTCAATGTGGCAAGGTACATAAGAATCTTGGTCAGAACGCTCTGGCCTACAGTCCGTGCTTTGGACTTAGGTAAACACAGGCACTGGTAAGAGTTTTTGTGAACCTTTTATGAAGTGTGTGTGTGTGTGTGTGTGTGTGTGTGTGTGTGTGTCTTCGTGCACATGCACGCTCAGGAACACATGCTCCTTGCTTGGCTGTTGCTTCTGTTTCCTTCCTCTATCTCCAGCTAGAAAAGAAGGGACACACTTGACCCATAAGAAGCAAATGCTGAACATGTAGTTACTGTGAATAGAACCCGACATTTTACTCTGGAAGGTGTGAACAGCCAAGCCCTCCCCTCAGAAGTGGGCTTTTGCTTTGCCAGGAAGCAAGGAGTCAATGTGCTTTGTGTACGTGCCCCACAGAACCCTTGTCACAAACCTTTGAGGAAGATAGTAATTACTTAATGGGCAAAACATGGTACATTAACCACAGACGGGGCTCACGTGGGGAGCATTTGCTCTGCGTCTGACACTGGGCCCTGTGACTTCTATGCATTATCTCATTGAATCCTGTCGTATTCAGTGGTGTGCCGGGTAGTCCTTGGAAAGTCCGTGGAAAGCCATGGCATAAGCCTAGGATACACCTTTGGAACATCAACTTCAATTTAAAACATTATTTTAAGTACTCGAAAAACACAATTATATTACAGAGGAGGCTACAAAATGGGTCTTGATTTTTAAGATAAAGCAGGAGAGTAAAATTTCCAAGGTCCCTGAGGTGTCTGCACTTATGTCTTCTGTCACTGGCCTTACCTTATGCTATACTGCTTCTAAACAAGACAACTCTTGCCTACTGTCTTCTGAGATTTTCCTAGAACTTGGGGTTCCTGTGGGCATGTCTTAATTAAGGGGATACATACTGATTTTCTTTACTCTTATCAATGCCCTGCCTCTGGAATCCCATTACATAGTCTCTTGGGCGTCACCACTGGCTGAAGAGGTGGTGATAAAGGCACTGAGTTTTCTGACTGGGCGGCTGAGGGACACAGGGTGATGGGGGCAAGAAGTAAGAAAGGCCAGACAAGGCCACAGTCCTCAATGTTTCTAGGTCCCAGTGCTGTTCCCCCTGAGGCCTGAGTTCTATTCTTCACTGCAGTGACAAACCAGGTCTCCTCAGAAAGTCCTTCCCGGTTGTGGTCAAGTGATTACTTCTCCTTGCCTGCTTATCACTTCCCAAACAATCTCCAAGTTCTTCATCTCTTTTTATCATGGGAGACAATGAGAAAACAGGCTTCAGTACATGGCATCTCTCTTGGCCAGCCTTGCTGGGGAGCCATTTCTACCTCTATGGCTTTGGGGTATATGCGAATCAGCCTACAGTTCATGTATGGTTCCACAAATATTCGAGTACCTGTATGGAGGCTTTGTGTTAAGCCTCAGGAGGATGAAAAGAAGATTAGGAGAAAAGGCTAAAAGAATGCACAAGACCAAAAGATCACTTCCAACTGAGGTGGCATTTAAATGAGCTTTAAAGGATGGGAAGAATTTCATTAGCTAGAGATTATATGGTGAGGGAGAGGCATTCCAGAGGGAAGGAACAGCATAAGCAAACATTTGGTGGGGGAAGGGGCGGTGGGAAGAAGCACAGGGCATATCCAGGAAACGCAAGAGAGGTACCACAGGATGTCTGAGATTAGAGTATACTATGGAAGTGGTGGGAAAGTAAGCTGGAAAGGGAGATCTCGAAAGGGTCTTAGTGTCAGACTCAAGGGTTTGGCTTTATTTGATTGGCAGGGCAAGGCCATTAAATGTTTTGATAGAAAGTGATACTATTGGAGAAGTGATTTAGAAAAATGATTCCAGGGAGTTGGAAAAAGAGAGAAAACCTTGCTGAGGACACAAAATAAGGTGCTATGCTGGATGCCAAAGGAGTGTTAAGATATTCTCTTTCCTCAAGGAGCACATACTCAAAAAAAAAAGGAAAAAAAAAGGAGAAACATACACTCAGATAAAATAAAACCGGCAAACACCATGAAATAATTCTACACTGCTTAGCACAGTCCTACAGGTACTTTATTATAGGACACTGACTGGAACAACTTCTGAACAAACATTTCCCCCCCCCCAGAAGTATTATGTTTTGTGGCAACAACTCTCACAGGCACAATGGGGCCCTGAGTTTTGAACCCTGTGACCTAGAACCCTTCCTTCTTTCCTCATGTTCATCCTTCCTCGTTCACCAAAAAGGAAAAGGAGGGCTTTCCAACAATAGCCTTTTTTGTAGGATGGTCTTCAGATTCTCTTCCCTCACTTCATTTAACCCACTAAGCCTTTGATAGGGTAGCAAGGCCTCGAAGCTGCCATAGCCACCCCCTCCCCACTCCCAAATCACCTGTGCTAATTTGCTGAACAGACTTCTGAGATCACAGGCAAATATCATTTAGGAAGAAAAACATGCCATCTCTATGGCAACCTGAAAATCTGAGAGGGAGCCCACCTTGAAATAACCAAACAATGTTCTCTTTGAGAAGTCTCGAGGGCCTGGATTAGACAACCTTTTATTAAGAGGTTGACTGTTGGGCGCCTGGGCGGCTCAGTGGGTTAAAGCCTCTACCTTCGGCTCAGGTCATGATCCCAGGGTCCTGGGATCGAGGCCCGCCTCGGGCTCTCTGCTCAGCAGGGAGCCTGCTTCCTCCTCTTTCTCTGCCTGCCCCTCTGCCTACTTGTAGTCTCTCTCTTTCTGTCATATAAATAAATAAAATCTTAAAAAAAAGAGGTTGACTGTAGTTAGTGTATCCACTTCTTAAACCACAACTCTAAGCCCTAACTCTTGAAATTCTTACGCAAGTGGTCTCTTTTCTTCCAGTGCCGCATTGACATGCAAAGTTGTGATGCAGAAGAAAAAGTGAACATTCATCAGTAGAGGGGTCAATTACTGAGCTCCTGCTGTGTGCAAATCTCATGCTAAATACTCTAGGGATAGTATCATAAAAATGGCGCGGTCCTACACTTTGATATGTCAACATCTATCCAAGGAGACCCATGGGAACAGAAGAGGAAGTGAGCAACATCATGAGGTACCCATTTTGCAATGATCACTGTAGGAGATACTAACACTGCCAGAGATCAGATGCTTGGATTTTCGACGCCAGTGCTAGTGATATTCTCTGTCCTAGCCCCACCTGAACCATCAAAAACATGCAAGACATTTCAAAGTTTTAGGAGCCAAAGAATATCTTCGTACTATTTCTAACACCTTCAAACATATAAAGGTTCTGTGATAAAAGAGGTACCCCAGTTTTTGATTCAGAAAATAGAATCACTGTGTTTGTTTATTCACTCAACACATATTAACTGAACACTGCCATGGGCTATGCATTACTATATGGAAACACCGGTGAATAGGGCAGACCAGGTTCCTAGTCTCATGGAGCTTATGTTCTGGCAAGGATACTCAGACAATACATAAATTAAGAAACCAGGTAATTTCAGAGACTGGATATAAACAATGAAGGAAACCACAGGGTGATGTGATAGAACATGGCAGGGAGGGATCTACTTTAGGTAGCCAGGGAAGGATATCCTTTCTTAAAAAAAAAAAAGATTTTATTGATTCATTTGAGAGAGAGTGAGAGAGAAGAAGACTCCCTGCTGAGCTGGGTGCCTGGTGCGGGGCTTGATGCTGGGACTCCAGGATCATGACCTGAGCTGAAGGCAGACGCTTAACTGACTGAGCCACCCAGGTGCCCCATGGGGAGGACATCCTGATGGGATGACATTGGAGTGGACATTGGCATGATGGTGAGGAGTCAGCCCTGCATATCTCTTAGGGAAGAAAGTTAAGGATAGAAGGAACAGCAAACACAGAGTTTCAACGGCAAATGATAATACTAACCAAGTGACAGGCACTGTTTGAATGCTTTGCATATTGAAATCATTTCATTCTTATCACAACCACAAGAAGTACATACTATTAATAACCCCAGTTTTCAGAGGGAGAAACTGAGACAAAGAGAGGTTGCAAGACTAAGCCAAAGTTAATAGCTAGTGAATGGCAAGTCCAGGACTGAAATCCTGCTGCACAATCTTGCTGCAAAGTCCGTATCTCAACCATAGAGCGGGGAGGTGTTCAGGCAATACAAGAATCTATCCTTTAGAGTTATAATTTGCGTAAGGCACACTGAAAAGTCTTACAAAGCAAGCTAGGCAGTTATGGAGCTAACCTGGTAATGGGGCGCCAAGGAAGCAGGTAGATGGGAGCAGTGACAGAATGCATTCCACACTGAATCAGATTTGAAACATGGAATTTTGATCTATGGAATTGTGCCTCAGCACCCAGACTTAAACTTCTCTAAAATGTTCAGAAGCATCAGAAAAAAGGGCAGGAAATACCAGGGCATACGAATATTCACCCTCTTCATAAACAATGACCATAAATCCAAGTTTCCATTACCTACCTAAAGAGCTCTCCAAGAAAAACAGCCTGATTAAATGAGATAAGTGTGAAGAAGCTGGCAACATGTCATCAATACAGACAGTTGGTTCATGGGTGTAATCATCATTCTTCATTTCCCTGGAATTTTTCATTGGCAACACTTTATCTATTAAAATAATAAGAGCAGAAGTAACACCTTTCATCAGAAAAAGAAACAAAAGATGCCTGCAAACATTGACTTATTGTCCTCATGATATAATAAAGTGCAGAAAAGTCTTTAAGGAGAAAAAAAAGGATTTTGAACTCTAAATAGTTTTTGTCCACAGCACTCATTCTAGACTGCCCTTTACTCCTTTTTAGCTGTTGAATGGCTTTTACTATTATGTATCTTCTTGACATACATACATATATACAAACAGACAAGTATAGATACTTCATTCAGTGAATAATGGGCAGAGAGCTCGCAAATACATAGGACCGGGAAAAGAGCAAAAGGAATGTTAGAACTTGAAGACATTGGGGTGCCTGGGTGTTAAGTCAGTTAAGCATTTGCCTTTGGCTCAGGTCATGATCCTGGGATTGAGCACCGCATCAGTCTCCCTGTTTAATGGGGAATCTGCTTCTGCTTCTGCCTTTGCTTCTCCCCTCCATTCATGCTTTCTCTCTGTCTCTCTCTCTCAAATATATAAATAAAATCTTAAAAAAAAAGAACTAGAAGACATACAGCAGAGTTTTAACATGAATCACATTGGAAATGGGACTAGAGAAGATCCCAAAAGCT
Organism: Ailurus styani; assembly: GCA_002007465.1. Classification (NCBI taxonomy): domain Eukaryota; kingdom Metazoa; phylum Chordata; class Mammalia; order Carnivora; family Ailuridae; genus Ailurus; species Ailurus styani. Next base: position 86,609 of record LNAC01000731.1, read on the forward strand.
GCAATGGATAGGCGAGGCCTCCTCTACTTGTTGCTTCATATTCAACACCCAGAGCTGGGCGACTTCTCAGTAGAGACATTAGAAAATGACTTGACTCCATAGCAACTGTGGCCCTCAAATGTCATTCCAACCTGGAATTTGGTAAAAATTCCACTTGTACCCCTTGCCTCAGTTTTCTTACTCAATAGCCATTGAAATAGGACAATGGCAACCCACAGATTGTCCCTCTTATGCAAAACCACTTCTGTGGTTTCTCATTACAGGATGAAATCTAACTTCCTTCCATGGCATACAAAGCCCTCTATGTTGGCTTCTACCACCTCCTCTGGTCATGTCCACCAACCTCCTTTTATGCTGAAAATTGCCCTCTATTATCCCATTCCTTTTGCATACACTGTTACTTCTCCCTATAATGTGTTTCTTCTTCCCCTCTTTCTTTCTCTCTCTCTGCCTTCTCCTGGTAACTCCAACTTGCCAACTCCTCTTCAGGAAATTTTCAGAGAGTCACTCCGGCGGTGGAGTATATAGATGGTCCAGAACAGGGTTAGCTAGGCACTGGGAAGGTCCAAAGCTAGAAAGGTATCTTATATACTTTTAATCTTCATAACACATCAATTTTCATAAAATCATTTGTAGGCTATATTCAAATAATTTGTTACAAAGAATTGTTAACGTCCCAATGTTTGCAAATGATTAAAAGAATATTCAAGGTTATTCCCATATAATATCACTGGTACTCAGGTTCCCCAAGAAGTTTTGCCTGACATCTCCCACACAATTTAGGGTGCCCTAGACTCCCACAGCACATAGCACTTTGCACTCTGCATTAAAACCATCACATCTTGTCTGTCTCCCTTACTAGAGTATGAGTTCCTCAAGAGCAAATCAATATATTATTCATTTCTGTATTTCCAGTGTGAGACACAATACATGGTATACAGTAGGCATTTGCTGAATGGGAGCATAATCATTCATAGGTAAAGTAACTAAGAAAACAGGAAAAATTCCTTTGAGGACCAATATGGTGCCACCATATTTTACCTGACACATCTAAGCAGACCTAAGTTCGATGGATGATCATTTTCAAGAAATTGTCTCATCTTCTGATTCCACTGGTTATCATAGAACTTAATCAATATTCTTTTTGATGTGGGAGCTGCAGACATAATAAAGCAGAAGGCTTGCCTTAGTAACCCCTTCTTTTGAATTCTATGAGCTGGCAACACTGCATAGGGTAAGATATGGGTGGAATAAAGTAGCTGAAATGGAAAGCTGGGACTCCAGATCCTTTCCAGAGGGTGGTGTTTCTAGATCAGGCATGTGGAGAGGGCACAAATTGGAAAGAGCTTCAGAATCCTAGGGATTGGATCCATGTTAAAGGTACATAGTTTGACACAGTTTAAGACAGAATAGAACCCCAAACCATTCTGGAAGCAGATCCATCCACTGCAATCAAAAGATATTGTTACCTCCAAGTTCTTGCTCATCAGGGATTCCCTCCCTTTCCTATATCATCAGCCTCTCATTCTCTACCAGCTCTTTCCCCACCTCCTACAAAATGTGCACGCACATCTCCTGCATAATTTCATTTGATTCTCACACTAACACCACGAGGTAGGCAATATCATGATCCTCATTTTAGAAATGAGAGAATTGAGGGCCAGAGAATGAAGTAAATTACCCAAGGCTACACAGTTAGTAAGTGACCAGATCTGGGTTTCTAATCCAGAGCTGTCTGATCCCAAAGTCCTTGTTTTTAACCACTCTGCAAATGTTTGCCTTCGTATCTAATTCAGGCCAGTTGCAATTGCAGGTTTGTTCCTACTTTCCTGTCTTCCAAGATAACAGAAGACAACTGCCTACCCTATTCATGTTAACACTCTACCTTGTACCAGGAGATTCACGATCATGTCTATCTCTGAGCATTTCTTCTTAAAATTAAACACAGATGGTTTAGTCTTTAGACTCTATTTATCAGATCTTTAATTAAATCAATCAGCCAAACCTGGAAAAATTTATTAAGTGCCTCCTAGGTGCCCATTCCTGTGTTTCAGAACTTGATACAAGCTCTTGCCTCAAAGCAGGAGAAATGTATAAATATGGAATGCAAGATAGTAGGGAGTAGGTAGGAGTGAGCAAATGTACGGCATTTATTTTAAATGTCCACACATTCAGGAAAGTCAAAGGACAGAGGCTGTCATCATTTGCCTTTGGGAAGTACAGGTTTCAGGAAAATACCACCTGTATAACATATTGGTAGTTAAAGAAATAAAAAAAAAGAAGCCCCATATACATATCTTACTTGTGTAGCATCAACAGATAAAATCCAGAACTGCTATATTCAGAGCAGCTGCTAGAAGACTGGACACAGCTGGACAAAAGTCATTAACTTCAAGAGTAGAGTATTTCTCAGCACACCAACAGCTGTGTCAATCATATTTGGAGGCAACCAGATGTTTTAGTCGGTGTTGAGGCTTCAGCGAATGCCCTTACCCAACTGCTAAGTAATCCCAAACTCCAAAGCTCTTCATTTTCTTTCATTTCAATTGCTAGGGTCCCCACATCCTTTTGTTCATGCCAATATCCAACTGCCACTCTCATTTATCTATTCTATTCAACTATAATTCTCTCCTCAATGTGAAGTTATTAACCTATTAATCTAGTGTCTACTATGCACATGGTGCTGTTGGGGACACAGGGACATATCATAAAAGGCAGCAATGGGCTCAATATCTCAGGAGCTTACAAACCACTAATATTTGGGAGACAAGAAGGACATATGAGATTACTAAAATTTGCTGCTCTAAACAGATGTGCCGGGTGAGAATACAGACAGGCATGTAGGATTTCATCAGAGTGGGCAGAGAAATGGATATTTTGGGGTAAGAATAGTCAGGAGGGTTTCATGAAGCCATTGTCACCTGAATTTTTGAGGGACAGGTCATGATTTAAGAAATGGGGGAGGGCTTTATAAGCAATGAAGGATGAGAATGAGTCATTGGAGAGAGAAGGAATGGATGCACCTGGAAAACTAGTCTGAGGCCAGACCAGGGAGTTTTTGTGTCCCCAGCAAACAGGTTGACTGTTATCCTATAGGAACCCAAAACCCAGAGCTATCATGATGATAGTCTACAGGATATTGCAAACATTGATTTATCATTTTTAATTTTTTTTAAGATTTTGTTTATTTACTTGAGAGGGAGAGAGAGGGGGAGAGAAAGCACGAGAGAGGAGAAGGTCAGAGGGAGAAGCAGACTCCCTGTGGAGTTGGGAGCCCGATGCAGGACTCGATCCCAGGACTCTGGGATCATGACCTGAGCTGAAGACAGTGGCTTAACCAACTACACCACCCAGGCGCCCATCATTTTAAATTTTGTAGAAACTAGTCCCTGTGACCTCTTCATGCAATATTTAATTATTTTTCTGCTATCACTTTTAATTCTGTTTTCAGGGATCTTTTTTGCCCTCTGTTTGATTAAAATAATATAGTTATGGTACGAACCTCCCAGCTTCAATGCCTTTCTCTGGCCCTTAATACTCACAACCTGAAAAGTCACTAATGTCTATCCCCCTGCACTCAGCTTAATTAACTGCACAAATAGATTGTTTCTCTAACATAAAAATTATCTGGAGAGAGAAATAAAAGGAGAGGGAAGGAAGCTATGAGTAGCAGAAGCCAGAAGACAAATTTATCTCACTCAAGAAGCCATACTGGTTATCATAACAATAACAAATATTTATAGAGGACTTTCATTCTGAAGAATCCCAGAGGCGCAGAGCAATGAACACTTGCGGTAAATAGATTAAAGGAGCTACTCAGCCATCCAAGAGAGGAAGCCCTCTCTCCCAGGCTCAGGGCACTAAGTCATTCCTGGGACAGCATTCGATTTTAGCCAAGGGATTTTAAAGGGAGCCCGATGGGACTTCCAAGTCATAAAACCTGGACAGCATGCATAAAGAACATCCCAGAATCTTTTCACAGGAGACAGCCTGGGAGCAACAGGCATGTCCAGAGTCATCTTAAATCTCATGCATTAAGAGGTAGCTTCAGAGGCTAGGGGAACCTCACTGATTTGAGATAAAAAGAGTCTAAAATATCATCAGATATGGCTTTATATTTTGAAACCACAGATTTGCCTTACTGACATAGACTTCAAAATAAATTAATTCAATAAATATTTAGTAGGAGTACACCGAAGGAGAAGAAGGGTCTAAAATCTCTTCAGAAATTCAAGCCATACCTCAAATAATTAGAGCATGTTGTTCTGGTTTCATTTCTGGATGTTAATGAACGTTCAGTAGCTGTGTGATCTTGGAAAAGTCATTTGGCATTTGTGGTTCTCAATTTCATCAAACTAGGGTGTGTGTGTGTGTGTGTGTGTGTGTGTGTGTGTGCATGACAGAGAGAGGAAGGGGGAGGAGGAGGTAGGGCCGGGGTAGGGAGAGAGAGAATGTACCACGTAACTTCAGTAACTTTAGTAACTCCTCTACTTGTCTGTGTGGAGTAGTCACAGGTCATTTGGCTCATGCCCCCATTTGGAAACCTGAGAAATACAATCCACTAGCCAGCATGGAGCTCCCTACTTAGACCAAGTTTAAGAAATCATTAAAAAAAAAGAGCAGTAGGTTGTGAAGAGGGTAGAACTTGGACAAATGGGTAAAATTCCCAGGTATATTGATGCATTATCACAGGGATAAACTGGTTGTAGAGGTCACCTGCACCAGTGGTTTTCAAATGACTCCATGGAATACCAAAGTTCCTTGAGGGCATGTTGGGGTCTACCAAGGGGACCCAATGCGATGATGGAATGTCCTCTACAACGTCCTTTCTATTTCTGAAACTCAGCCAATGTTGCAATAACTGCCATGACTGGCAAGTCCTTCCCTCCCAAGGTGGACCTATTAGATCTTAAGAGAGCTCGGATGGTTAGATGTCTTTTCTTCAGATTGAGCTACAATTTGTTTCCTACAGCTTCGACCTATTAACCCTAGCTCTAGTCCTTGGGGCAATACAGAAAAAGGTGAATCCCTTTCCCCATGGCAGCCTTCCAGATCTTTTAAAGACAGCTAACGTCTCCCAGAAGTCTGTTCTCCAGTTGCAACAGCTCCAGATCCTTCACCTGTACCTTTATGGCCCAAATCAGTTGCCTTACTTATGTGTTCAACCTTGCAGCCCAGAACTGCCCTCAAACTTTGCAGAAGAATCGAGGGCCATCAATTCTCTTGGTCTAGAGACTATTCCTCATTTATTCCTACTTATGCAATGTGTTATTACAGAAGCTCAAAACAAGGGTGAATCTCCTCAAACTCAGTGGGGCTGATGAGAACTACTGTAGCCCAGGCGAGCCCAGTAGCTGGAGGTGACATGGGTCTACTGGAAAAGTGTAAACACAGAATGAGATTATTACTTGGTAGGTATATGGTAGAGGGGGTTTGGTGGGCCAAATTCCCCCATTCCCTATGAGCCTCGGAAGTCTGACTCCGTGAACCAACTGACATCCTGCAATCCTTCATGAATCTCTGCACCTGGGATGATCCGAGCACCTTCAGAGAGGCCTCAGAAGTTGACTCAATAAAGCAAGTTGCTTCAAGGAAACCAGTGGCCAGTTAGTAGCGTAACACCTCAGCTCCCCCAGTGTTTCTATCCAAGAAGATCTTCCCCAAATAGGGAAGAAGGTGATAAAAACAGAAAGTAGCAGGGGCCTACCTTCAGCCCCCAAGCACAGGCATAACTTGCAGCAACATCACACCACTAGTAAGTTGGAGAGCCAGGCTTGGAAGCTGGGTGTCCAGACTCCAAACGACCAGTCTCTTTTCACAGCTGCAAGCTTATCTGAACACCAAGCTCACGTACTTGCATATTCACTTTCCAGACACCTGCATGCCTGCTGCCAGTAAAGGAGGCCTTGAAGGGTCCTTCAGTCCCATCAGACATTCTGTCTGCGTTTCAGTGACATAATAACCCACATTTTATTCAGATCAATTTGTTCCTTTAAATCTGTGGTTTGCTTTGCTCTTCATCTTCAGTAGGGAGGTCTCTTCAGTCGAGCACATTTTCTTCTCCCACCAGCATCTTGATGATCCTTATCAAGATGGCAAAATCCAGAGCAGATTAAGGGACACTTTGCCTATACCCCTGAAGAGACTCTTTTCTCTCCTTCTGCAATCAATTTGAGGAAGTTTCATTGAGCACTTGCTACAAGATAATATCTGAAAATCACTAAGAAATCCCCATTGTATAATGAAACGGGGGGGGAACCCCTGAAGTTCCTTAGTGTGAATATAGGACTTCTGTATTGTGACTTCCAGACTAATTCTGAGCCTTGTGTCCAGCCATCCAGACTTCTCTGCCTCTACCCCAGCACAAACACATTTTCCACATGATGTAGCCATAACTGACTACTTGCTATTCCCGAAACATACCATGTAATTGTGTGTGTGTGTGCACACGCATGCACATGTGTGTGGTGCACTCACCCATGCTGTGAGTGCAAGAGAGGGAACACAAGCAGGGGAAGTGGGAGAGGGAGAAGCAGGCTTCCTGCCGAGCAGGGAGCCCGATGCGGGGCTCAACCCCAGGACCGTGGGATCACGACCTGAGCTGAAGGCAGACACTTAACCGACTGAGCCACCCAGGCACCCCATTTTTTTCCTTCTCTAGGGGAGAACGAGCCCCCTGTGTCCCTGAGGGTTCAAACTCAACTTCCAAATTTAACCCTAATTTCTTTCTGTAGTCTTTCCTACCTCCTCAATTCCCAAATTAGTCACTCAACTGCATTCTCCAGGCAACACTGTTAGAGCATTAACAAATATTTGTGAAAGTTACTTGTTTATGTATATGTATTTCCACTGGGCTCAAAAGCAGAGGATTTGTCCTGGCTATCCTCAACCATTCCTTACTCGCCCTTGAGCTCTTTTGGAGTAGGGATAAGTAACATCTTACTCATTTTCGTACCCACGGTGGCTTATATGAAGCAAACACACAATAAACTTCTGTGGAATTGAAAGCAGGAAAAGCAAATGATTTCCAAATATAAAATGGAATATAAAGCTGTCCCCCAAGAACTCACAGTGTCAAAATTGAGCAGTTTAACTAGAAAGGAATTCAGTAACAAGGCAGACAAGCCCAAGTGTTCTAGGGGTTCAGAGAAGGGAGAAGGGAGTGAAGGTTGGAGCTGTGTAGGAAAGCACTTCTCAAATTCTGATGTGCAGTGGGGAATTTGGAAAAATGGAAAGCTGACTCAGCAGGTCTGGGAAGGGCCTGAAAATCTGCATTTCTCATAGGCTCCTGGGTGATGCTGACCCTGGGGGTGTGAGCACCAGACTTTGAGAAGAAGTGAGAGAAGAAAGCTTTCTTGGAGGAGGTGCTTCTTAAGCTAGGTGTGTTTTCTACCTGCTTTATTTAGGTTAAAAAAAAGGAGGGGAAGCAAGAAGAACAGCAAAAGTAAAGTAACAGAAGTAAGAAAGAGAACGTTTTGTTTGCAGGAGAGTAAATGGAACCATATAAACCAAGCGGGGAGGTCTTATAAGGTCCTGATTCATGATGAGGTTGGAAAGATTAGGCAGGGCCAGATTATCAGCCACACCAAAGACTCTTCCGAGGGGTTTGGAATTTTCATTGTAAGTTCTTTTTGTTTCGTTTTTTTTTAAGATTTTATTTATTTATTTGACAGAGATTACAAGTAGGCAGAAAGGCAGGCAGAGAGAGAGGAGGAAGCAGGCTCCCCGCCAAGCAGGGAGCCCGATGCAGGGCTCGATCCCTGAGATCATGACCTGAGCTGAAGGCAGAGGCTTTATCCCACTGGGCCACCCAGGCACCCCAGTTCTTTTTGTTTTAGAAGTGGGGGAGGGACAGAGGGAGAGAGAGAATCTTAAGCAGGCTCCTCGCCCAGTGTGGAGCCTGACTCAGAGCTCCATCTCACAACCCTGAGATCATGACCTGAGCTGAAATCAAGAGTCAGATGGCTTAACCGACTGAGCCAGCCAGCAGTCCCTCATTGTAAATTCTTTTTTTTTTTAAATTTGAGACAGAGAGAGAGAGCACGAGCAGGGAGGAGGGTCAGAGAGAGAAGCAGGCTCCCTGCTGAGCAAGGAGCCCAATGTGTGATTTGATCCCAGGATCCTGGGATCATGACCTCAACCGAAGGCAGAATCTTAACCAACTGGGCCACCCAGGCACCACTGTAAATACTTAGGCAAGAACTTGATGTATCATCTTCACACTGTGTATTGTTGTAGAAATGTTCAGTTTATAAAACACATTTTCCTAAGGGTTATCATCCTCTGATCCTCACAACATCCTCACCCGACAGTGTTAGGTCAGGTGGCTTGTTTTCATTTCCACTTTACGGGACGAGGAAATGGAGGTTCACAGGGACGAGGTTACTTTCCCATGGTTACCCAAACTTGGGATTACAGACAGGATCCATACCAAGTTTTTTAGGACTCTCAGTCCGAAGTAATTTTTCATCATATCCTGCTGCAGATGGCCACTTTAAACCAGAGGGTCCTAAAGGGGCACTTGTGAAATTATCTTCACATTATTCCAATCTTCTCTCTAACTGCAGCTCATTATCTGGCGAAGGGATATCTGCCTTCAGAATTACAATTCTCTGACCCAAAAGGCTATTAATTTCCTTCTATTTAGTCATTGAAGGATTTTTCTCTGCCTATTTCTTATTGTATGTTGAAGAAGAATGAAATTATCCAAGTAAAAATATGGGGAGGCACCTGCTACTCTATTTTGTTTGAGAAATTAAAAAAAAAAATCCCTCTGAGTCTCTTAATAAGATCGGCCTCTCCTCCCAGAGGCCTTGCTATTGGTCACTCTGTTGTTGCCTGTTATGATCCTACAAGAATCTACTGTTTCCCAAATTTCCCTTCTTTAGAGAATCTGTTCTGGAGATTTGCAGGGTGAGGGGACTGATAGTGTGCCCATCACTGTCATACTTTCTGATACTTTCTTTTCACTTGCAGAGAACCGAGTTTTGTTACATCAGAATTAAGCAGGTCCAAATTCCAGCTAAGTAGCTCGGGGAATTAGGAAACGCTTTTTCGAGAAAAGAGAAAAGAGAAGACGACCTCAATTGAAAGATCTACAGAACTTGTATTATCAAACAGGTGATAGAAACCTAGCAGGTTCTCAAACAGTGTTTCAAATTTGATGAATTTCTAACATGTCTATTGACTACCAAACTGAAGTTATTTGTGTTTGGCTTCTTACTAATTATTAATGCAAAAAAAAAAACAACCTTACTAGCTGTATGACTTTGGACTAGTCCATTAACTCCTCTGAGTCTCAAATATACCATTATCTCAAAAGGAAATGATGAGTCATAACTCTCATAGGATTGCCATTATATGTTGCTGTATGATCATGTTCCTTTTCTTCAGAAGTTACTATAGTTAATAATTATCTATTTATTTGTGATTTGGGGATGAATACTGATCTCCCCCAATAGAATGTAAAGTCCTCGAGTACATCTGTCATCATTAATATATTTCAGCATCTAGCCCAGCCCAGCACCAGGCAAATAGTAAAAAGAGTAGGTGCTCAGGAAATGGTGGCTGGTGATCTCCAACTCAGTCATGCTTTCTCTGAAAAGAACATGAAAGGAAATTTAGAAAGACCCGAAGAGCATATCTCACTGTCTCTATGGACAGGAAACTGGAGAACAGCGGTGTTATAATTATACAGTTGACCACTGAACAACGTGGGGAGTTTGGGGTGCCAAAATAGGAAATCTGCATATGACTTTTGACTCCCTCAAAACTTAACTATTCACAGCCCACTGTTAACCCGGAAGCTTTACTGATAACATGAAGAGTCAACAGATACTTTGTATGTTATAGGTATTGTATATTCTATTCTTATAATTAAGTAAGCTAAAGAAAGGAAAATATTCTTATGAAATCATAAGAAAGAGAAAATACACTTATGGTACTGTACTATAAAAAATTTGCATATAAGTGGATTCACGTGGTTCGACCCCATGTTTTTCAAGCGTCAACTGTAAACACCCAAGGCAGTCATTTGGATCATTTATTCTAACTCTCTGGACTGAGATACACAGGAACAAATGCATTTTATGTAGTTTCACAAAACAAGTATTTCCAGTAATGCAACTGGAAATTTTCATTCTATTCTATTTTACTCCTGTCCTGTTCATTCCATCCTATTGTATTGGGAAACAAATGCTGGTCAGGATCCATACGATTGATTTAAAAAAAATAAGAATGGGTTTCATTCAACCTGTGGTTGGAAAAATACTGCTTTAGATGCCCCTAAACTCCCTTTCTGTCAATCAAGAAAAGAAACGGTTCTCACTAGTACTACCTAGATTATTGATCCTACTCATCCTTCAAATTTTAGCCAAAATGTTTCCTCTGAAATAATTTTCTGATCTCTCCAGTCTAGAGCATGTTGCTTTGTTATATGCTGCTGTATGGTCATGTTCCTTTTCTTCAGAAGTTACTACAGTTAATAATTACCTATTTATTTATGATTTGGGGATGAATACAGATCTCCCCCAAGAAAATGCAAAGTCCATGAGTATGTCTATCCATCATTAGTATATTTCAGCATCTAGCCCAGCCCAGCACTGAGCACATAGTAAGAACTTCATAAATGTATGCTGAATGAATGAATGTGCAAACTAATAAATGAATGAATAAAGATCTTCATAAACCCATAGGTAAACCTGGTTAGCCATCAACTTACTATGAAATAATTAGATGAGTTCGCCTTCCAAAATGAAAGATGTGATAAGGTTTTATTAAAAACTATCTCCTTCAGGGCACCTGCTTCTCCCTACTCTCTCTGCCTGCCTCTCTGCCTACTTGTGATCTCTCTCTCTCTCTCTCTCTCTCTCTCTCTCAAATAAATAAATAAATAAATAAATAAATAAATAAAATCTTTAAAAAAAAAAATAAAAGCTATCTCCTTCAGTAGACTGTAAGCTCCACAAGTGCCATGATCATGTCTGGTTTCATTCCCCATTGCACCCCAGAACAAGCAGCAAACAAGTCCAGAGGAAGCAGCAAATGGCTTAAAAAGTTTTACTGCATTAATAATAAATGTACAGACAGAAACTCTGAAACATTTCCGAATTTCATAAAGGCTTCCAAGGTGAACCTAATGATCATGGATGGTCTCATGCATCCAGCCTTTAGCAGTACAGATAACCACAGAATGTCAAAGGTGGAAAAGACCTTACACATTAATCAGTGGTGAGCAAACTTTTTCTGCAAAGGGCCAAATAGCAAATGCTTTACGTTTTGTATGCCCTATAGTCTCTGTCAAAACTTCTCATCTCTGTTGTAGTGCAAAACCGATCATAGACAATACTTACACAAATAGGTATAGCTGTGTTCCAATAACACTTTATTTACAAAAATGGGTGGCAGACTGGATTTGGCTGCAGTGTACTGACCTTACCTAACTAATCCAACCCTAACTCAACTCCTATATATTTTATAGATGAGAAAAGAGGATTATTTCCCTGGAGGGGAAATGGCATGTGCAAGGTCACACCACTAATAAATGACCAAGTGGGGACTTTCAGCCTTGAATTCCCATAACATAATGACAGCCATCTTTGATGGTCTGCCTGCTTTAGTTCCGGCGTTGGTACTACACTGCCTTGTTTACTGACACTAAGGGACTTTTCCTTAGATTTGATTTGTGTTGGTAGTTTTTCACTTTTACTTTTTATTCTGTCATCCATGTAGTCTAAAAGCCTTGGGAGTAAATACCTTCACAGAGAGATAAGACAAATCCCTCAATTTTGTTCCAGTTCCTAGAGTTCTGCCTCCCTACACATTCAGAGAGAATATACACCAGGTTCTCTTTGGCAATTCTGACTTCTATGGTACCAAGGACTGGATATGGGGGAAATAGGAAGGGAGAGCTCTGTCATAGCATCCCCTACCTTACCCAGCTCTCTCGCAAATCATTCTGTAGCAAGGGGTTCACTGAGTTCCAACTCTATATATGTAGCACAAAGCTAGATGTAGGAGGGAAGGAATGATAAGCATGAGAATATTAACAGCAGCTAACTTCTGTATGTTCTGACTACACACCAAGCACATTATGTACAAGTTCTATAAAACCTCATCACAACTCTTTAAGAATGAGTTAGGGGCACCTGAGTAGCTCAGTTGGTTAAGCATCTAACTCTTTTTTTTTAAAGGTAGAGAGAGAATCTCAAGCAGACTCCGTGCTGAGCACAGAGCTGGACATGGGGTTCAATCTCACAACCCTGAGATCACGACCTGAGCCGAAACCGAAGGTCAGAGGCTTAACCAATTTCGGCTCAGGTCATGATTTCACAGTGGTGGTATCTGGCTCCTCACTGGGCATTGAGCCTGCTTTGAGTCTCTCTCTTCCTCTGTCCTTCCCTCCAGCTCACATGCATACATTCTCTCTCTTGTTCTCTCTCTCCGTCTAAAAAACAAACAAAAAGAATCAGATAGACGAAATTGCTTGAATTGGAACCCAATTTGATCCATGTAGCAACCTGGGCTGTTTTTACTACTCCTTCTGTTCTCAAGGCCACAGATTCCTGGACACTCTTCTCAGGATTGGAGGTGAAAAGCTGAAAGCCCTTAGCTCAGTGTCTTAACTCCTAGACACTGAATTAATGCAATGAATTATGCATTCATCTGTTTTTGCTACTCACCACTTTCCAGAATAGGCTTACACACAGGCACACACTCTGACCACACTGAACCTCTCAACATTTCCAGTACAGGCAATGCCCTTCCACAACACTTTGCCTTTACATGTGCTGCCTATTCTTTCTGGAATGCTTCTTACCACACATCCTCTGCTCTACTAAGCCTCGGCTTAAATGTCACTTCTCTTATGACATTTCCCTGATGCCTCTGGAGACGCTGAATCCAGATACTGAAACAGTCACACAGTTTCCCCTCCATGCTTCCCCCGCCCAGCACTTTGTTCAAATCTCTATTATTGGACCAGTAAAGCATCTGTTCTCTGGCTTATCACACTATGAACTCTACCGAGACAGGGACTGTCTTATTGGTTTCCTTTGTAAAATAAGATCTATTGTGTGTTTTTAATACAGAAAAAGTATAAAAAGCAAAAAAGAGGACCACAATTCATCTCCCAGAAACCTCATTTAGTCTTTAAGAAAATAAAGCAATATATGAACATGGTAAGAAAATTCAAACTGTACAAAAAGGTACAAAATGGAAAGTAAGAGTCTCCCACTAGCCAACCCTCACCCAAGAAGAAATTTTTTTTAAGATTTTATTTATTAATTTGAGAGAGAGAGAGTGAGAGAGAGCATGTGAGAGGAGAAGGTCAGAGGGAGAAGCAGACTCCCTGTGGAGCTGGGAGCCCGATGTGGGACTCGATCCCAGGACTCCTGGGACCATGACCTGAGCCGAAGGCAGTCATTCAACCAACTGAGCCACCCAGGCGCCCCCAAGAAGAAATTTTTGATAACAGTTGTTTACATATCCTACCAGAAAAACATTTGTATTTTTCAGAACTTATATATATACCAGATCTTATTAAAATAGGTTTTTTGCACAAGAGATTTTTCTCAATGAAATATTATGTACTTAATCATATTTAATTTCTGTACTTAATTATATATTTCAGATTCTTTTTTCAAATTATCACAGATAGATCAATTTAATTCTTCTATGTAGCTCCATAGGGTATTATTTGGGATGAATGTAAGTCTCCTATCTGTGGGCATTTACGATTTTCTCGATATTACTATTATAAGTGACACTGCAATTAAAATCCATCTGGTAACTTTTTGTGAATATGGGAAAGTGCAATATTGAGATAAAAATGCACCCCAATTTCAGAGATATTAAAATTGCATAAAATCCACATCTATAAGATAAATGTGCATTTTGGAAGGGCACCTGGATGGCTCATTCAGTTAAGCCTCTGCCTTCAGCTCTGGTCATGATCCCAGGGTCCTGGGATTGAGCCCTGCATCCGGCTCCCTGCTCAGCAGGGAGCCTGCTTCTCCCTCTCCCTGCTTGTACTTTCTCTCTCTCTCTCTCTGACAAATAAATGAAATCTTAAAAAAAAACTTCAGAAAAATAAAATAAATGTGCATTTTGGAATTGATGAATTATGTTATATTTGTGAAATAGTCTGAGTGGAATTTCTGGGTCAAAGAGTATGTGAATTTAATTATTTTTTAAATATTTGTTTATTTGAAAGAGAGAGAGAGAGCGAGCACAAATGCACAAGCAGTAGGGGCAGAGGGAGAGGGAGTAAGAATCTCCCGCAGACTCCCCTGGGCACAGAACCCAACTCAGGGCTCAATCTCAGGACCCTGACATCATGACCTGAGCTGAAACCAAGAGTCAGATGTTTAACTGGCTGTGCCACACAGGTGCCCCATGAATTTAAATTTTTGACATGTGTTGCCAAATTGCCCCACAAAAAGAATACATCAGTTTCCACTCCCACCACTAAGGTATGAGAGTGACCACTTTTCCACACTCAGCAACTCTTGGCAATAGCCAACATTTTAATTGCCAAAGAAAGAGATTGTACCTAACTTACATTCATGAAGTACAGTTTGAAGACCATTGCACTAAATACCCTCACAAACTTTCAACCTTGACATACTCTGATATCCTGTGAAATTTCAACATTTGGCCCCACCAAGTCAGAAGTTTTCAAGTGAAAGCCCATTCAAAGAGAAAGTTTTCCATTCAGAGCAGCATCTCTGAGCCAAAGCACAGCGAGGCAAAGTAGTAAGGCCAGATGCAGGATTAGAGATTCTATACAAGAAAAACACTCCCTCCTTCCGCAGCAGCAGCTGAAATCACTCAGATTTGAAGTAAGAGTTCAGCTTTCTCTGAGCTTCTCCTGACCTCCCTTAGCTGATTGCCTTCTTAGATTTCTGGACCATTGTTTCAGCCGGTCCCCAAATCTGTCCCAAATCACGCATCCTCTGGGAAAAGATCTATCTTTTCTAGGGAAATGTCTCATCTTATCAGTTGGGGGGGTGCATGCACTCATGCAAGCTGGCGGGAGGGGGGAGAGGGAGGGTTGCAGAGGGAGAGAGAGAGAATCTTAAGCAGGCTCCACACCCAGCATGGAGCCCAACATGACCTGAGCCAAAATTAAGAGTTGGGTGCTTAACTGACGAGCCACCCAGGCACATCTCATTTTATCAATTGACCTTGACATCTCAATAACAAAAACCTGCACTTGAAGGCGATGCACTTTTTGGTGATTCAATAGCTTTGAATTGTCACTGTCATTGTGGGTGTTGAGGTGAGTGATTCCTCACCTTCTTGTAGGTCTGGCTGTCGCAACAGTGAGACGCCTGGTGCTGGTTCCTCCCTTGGAAGAAGTGAGCTCATTGAAATCATCAACAGAGTCTCCACTTACTCAAATATCCCAGAGAAGAGCAGACAGACAAAAGCGACTTAACGTATCCAACAAATAGGTATTGAGCAACTACCAAGTGTCAGGTACAATCCTAATTGTCAATAGTACTGGTACAGCAGTGAACTTCCAGAACTCCTGTCTCTGTGCAGAATACAGTGTGTTTGTGTATGGGGTGTGTGTATAGGGGGAGAGGGAAAAGGACACAGACAATAAAGAAACTAAAATATACCATATGGCAGATGGTGACTAGCATTATAAAGAAAGATAAAGCAGGGAGAGTGGATACAGCTGGGGTTGGTTTAGCTACCATTGGCTGAGCACCTCCTATATGCCAGACTCAGGGCCAAGCCTGTTCCATGCATGATGAAATGGGAGGGAGAAGAACAGGACAGGGGAGAGAGAGAGCAGCTCCATACTGCTTAAGCTTGTCTTTAGAGTCAGTTTGAGGGCTGACACTGTCCATCGCCACCGAGTAGAGAATAAAGAAAGGAGAAGGCAAAGTGAGCCACTTTTCAGGTTTTCATGCTTTTAGGTCTTCCTCACAGCATGCCTTCTGAATTTATTTAGGTGGCCGTTGCAAGATCGGACACGATCCCATTCTGATATTAAGCACAAAACAGTACCCAAAGGCAAACCTATATACCTTTTGGATGACATATAATCCCTCTTCTTTTTTTTAAGATTTTTTTAAAGATTTATTTGACTGAGAGAGAGAGGGAGAGAGAGAGGCAGGCAGAGGGAGAAAGAGAAGCAGACTAGCCTGCCAAGCAGAGAGCCTGACTTGGGGTTTGATTCCAGGACCCTGGGATCATGACCTGAGCCGAAGGCAGACGTCCAAGCCACTGAGCCACCCAGGCGCCCCATAATTCCTCTTCTTCTAATCACCCAAGTAACAAAGTGTATAGAGAAAAAGAGCTGGGGGTGTGCAAGGAGTATGTACAGTGACAGTAGTTGCTTATGTCAAAAAAAAATGAGTGCTTATGGAGAGGAACAGTTTAGATCAATGTAGACCATGACATAGGCGCTACTTGGGGGAGGGGGGAAAGGCCAGCATGGGAGGCAGGGAAGAAGAGCCTGTGACTAAGTGTAAAAGATGGGAAAAAGAGAGAGAGAGAGAACAAAAGCGGGAGAAAAAAAATGTCAGTTGAGCAGCTGCTGAGATCATGGGAAATGTGTAAAAAAATGCTAAATCTCCACTTCACCTCCCCCACACAGATTTAGACCCCCACCCTCTGACAAGCATTATCCGAGCTAGGGAGTTGGTTAAAGCGCTTTTCAAGTGCTTTGCAAAATCAAGGAAACTAATAGTCATTTTTTTTCTCATTGGGGAAGGCTGGGCCTCTCAACATCAAAGAATAGCCTCTCTTTTCAATAAGGCAGCTTCCCACAGCAGTACCTGGCTCCCTTAATCTCCGTAAGGACAATAAGTGCACAAGCCCTCTTTTGTGTGGAGTTCCTATCTAATCAAAACTAATCGCCAAACAGATCTTTGCCCGACATATCTGAGTAACAGAGCCAAAGTCTTTACCCTAGCAGAGGCCCCCAGTAAGCCCCTGTGAATGAGAGGAAGGGTGGTCAGGCTCTCTGGCTATGGGAAACAGCTTCCTCAGGATTCTGTGAAAACTCTTTACTTTGATAGGAATTACATCAGCTACACCCACAGGCATTTGGAGAACAAGGACACCGTCCAATACTACATCTAGATTGGGACCAGGCAGATCCAGATACTGACAAACTGACAATAGCAGAGTTGCCTCAAAACTTGTTTTCTGGGAGGGGAGCTGAGGGACTCCAATCATGTTGGGGGGAGGGGGCTGTTGTGTAAGCTGACACCGAGGCCCTCAATTTAAAGATGATAAAAGCTCTAAAGAAGGAGCTAAGGAGGAGCTAAAGAGGCCCCTTTAGGTAATCTAACTTGTCTAGCAAAACAGTCAAGACAAACCAGGACTCCCATAATTGGGAGCTATAAATGGCTGCTATTTATTGAGTGTTTATGGCAAAGCAAGGTGGGTGCAGCATGCTTTGCTCAGATGAACTAATTTAGTTTTTCAAAACAACCCTATTAAGTAGTTAGTATTCTTATTCTGATTTAATAGTTAGAAAACTCTGGTTTAGAGAGGATAAGGAACTTGCTAGAAATCCCAACTAAGTGGATAAATTGGGGTTCAAACCTTGGCCATATGTATTCAACTCCAAAGCTTGTGTTCTTTCTACTACCTGATAATACTTGCCAAGGAATCTATTGGGTGAATGCATTTGATACAGAATTTTCTCCTCACGTGTTTTTTGTTTTGGTTTTGGTTTTGGTTTGTTTTGTTTTTCGCCCAAGTCTGGCTTTTCCTTATTCTGCTCTTGGGTTTTAATGGAAACACTATCAGGAGGTTCATTTATCTGGCCTGTAATCTTGTGTTTCTTGAGCCCTGAGACCTAGTGAGAGCTACTCCAAACTCAAGCCCCTGACTGGATTTAAAATTTAAAACACTTCTTTCAAGGAAGCTTTCAAATCTTGAATGCCCTGGTTGGGAGTCCCTTACGAAGTTCCAACCTCTGTACTGTAGAGGCGCTGACCTAAAGTTCTGGGACGGGAAGTGACAAGCCAAAGGTCAAAGAGCTACAGAATGGTGAAGCTTGCATCAGGGCTAAACTCTGGTCTCCTGAATCCCAGTCCAGTACTTTGTTTCCCCTACAGCCTCCCTCTCCCTACTTCCCCAACCTCTTCTTTGATTAAGCTCTCCTTCCCTGATTAAGCCCATTATATCCCCCCCAGCAAGTCCATCCCATACACTTCATCTTGTTCATTACTATCCAAAGCAAGGCCTCTACATCAGTTAAGCCTGTCACCTTAAGCCCACTTCAGTGCTCATTTGCTGGAGAGTCCCTTCCCACATATGCATAATGTTTGTGGCTAAGTTTTTTTGTAACTAGCTTAACCTCCTCAAATTCATCGTCTCCTTTAAAAATTTCTCTTTCCTGTTCTTTTGTATTCCCCCCAGAGGCCTTCAAGGTGCTTAGTAAACATTAGTTAAATGAACAAATATTGTCTCTTTGAAAAAAAAAACAACATTCGCTAAAATAATATATCCTCCCCCAGAGAAAATAAAACTGAGTAAGGAGACTCCTTATCGGTTCTCATTAGAATTTGACAAAGTATACACTAGTTAATTAGCCCTCCGAAAGGCTTAGATAAGAGCCTGTGGATGCTAATTAACCCCAAGCCCCATACAGACCAAAGGCAGAGAAGTGGGAAAATATTTTGAGCAAATTTTGTTTTCAAGAGAGTAGGGTTATTTGAAAACCCAACATGGCAGATTTACGACATTATATGTTTAGCTGTTGTAGCAACTGAGCCAGACCAGGGGCAAAGAGATTACAAAAACATAGTAGTTCATCTTTAAAGCAGCTGACTGTTTAATTCTCAAAACACCTCTCTGAGGTAGGAAAGTGTTGCTATTGCACCTAAACAACGGGGAAACTGAGAGAGCCAGGCTAAGTGATTTGTAGGGGCCTAAAGTTGTCTAAGGTATACATACCCGAAATGGCTGTTCTACACATTTGTTTGCTGTTTGTAAACCACGGATAGGATTAGCTCTGAAATACAGGTGTGCCTCACATTTTAGTCTTCAAAGGTGATTTTCAAAGGGGTATAAATCAAATCCTATTTTCAATACGGAAAGAATGTTCCCCATGTCAAGTGAATTCTTTAGTAAAGAAACAACCCCCTCATTTATCCATTTGTTAAATAACCTTCTGCCTTTTTATCACCAAGTTCCTGGACGAGCAGTCTGACCAAAGAAAAAGAGCTAGAATCTACCAATATAATTCACAAAAGAGCAGCAATTTTGGGTATTTTTTTTGAGACCTTAATAACTACTTCATTCATTATACTGATTAGAACTTCACACTCACTGTAAGTGTGGGAGTTAGGGTTGACCATCCATGACACAGAAGGATTGTTATTATCAGCACTTGGCAGAATTTCATTCTACTTTTTGAAATCAGGAGAGAGCTCTCTGATCCATTTTAAGAAGGCTTGCAGCCTCTTTAATAAAATTTACAGAAGTATTTCCAAAGCGTTAAGTAAGTAAACTGGAAAGGAAGTGCAATGAAGTTGTCTTTTCTGAGTTGTCTGTCCCCTGGAAACCATTACCATCCATCTACGTTAGCTCAAGGACTTAGTATCATTTTAAGTAATCAAGGGGAAGGCTCCAGACTTTCTAATCTAATTGCCATCTCCAGGGAAGTGCCTTCTTTACTCAGCTAGGTTGTATGGGAAGAGCATCTCTAGGGATTAAGAATTGAGTGATTTGGACTGTAGCTTTTTCAATCATTTTGATGGTGCTTGTCTCAGGAATTAAGCTTTTTTTCCCCCCTCCAAATTTGGTATTTAATGAAAGCTGCTCATCTGTGTGGGTGGGTGTTACAAGCTATCTCTTTGGTAAGCACCACTAATCTGACGTGCCTCCTGAGCTTCTCCTTAACATTTCAAGGACTACAAATTGCTGATCTTGAGAATCTGGACTCACCTGACTGGAAGATGAAAGAAAATAGTATTATCCTCAAAGGTTTCTTTTTCTTTTTTTTTCCCTGAGCTACCTGGGGAAGAAACATTTTATAATCAGAATCAGTGAGAGCTGAGAAACTTCACATGACTGACTATCTGGGACTCTTAGAAAATGATACCAACACTTGGCTTTTTTATTATTATTATTTTCAAATATTTTATATATTTATTTGAGAGAGTGGGTGGGGAGAGGGAGAGAGAATCTCAAGCAGATGCTGCACTGAGCATGGAGCCTGACACGGGGATCTATCTCATGACCCCAAGATCACGACCCAAGCTGAAATCAAGAGTCTGATACTCAATGGACAGAGCCACCCTGGTGTGCCCAACAACTTGCTTTTAATATTCTTCTTCATCTACTGGCATAGAATAGATTCCCTTACCTACTCCAGCCCTACCTTTCCTTATCCAATCAGGCCCCCTACTTGGTTTCTAGCCTTCTCAGTCCTCACTTTGGGGGCCATTTGCTTCCCACCTGCAGCCTCAACTATGCTCCAACTCCTTGGATAAATCTAAATAATAGTTGAGAGGAGCAGCATTTAAAGAGGTCCAATTCAGCTCTAATTTAACACTCACTACAACATCACCATCATTGCTGGTCTGGCCCTAACTTGGTATTCTGGTCCTCACAGTTCAATGGCTCTTCTATGCAATTCACTTCAGCAAGCTTTAATTAGCAACTATTATGTTGGCAACTATTTAATTAGCAACTATTATGTGCTGGGTACTCTAGTTGGGCCTTGGAGACAGCTCATCTTAGGTTTCAGAATGTAATCTTATAATATCAGCATGTGTTCAGAGCTAGAGTTATGCCTAGGGTGCTATGAAAGTCCAGAAGGGATCCCATCACCACTTTGTAGCATTGTTAATAATGGAAACTGGATCACTCCATCCCTCCCTGAATTGTTCGTGTTGCCTGAGCTTCCTAGTATCCTTGACTTAGTACCCTCGTATTTGTAAGGTTGGAATCATGCACCCTGGGGTGTATATATACATATATAAAATACATATATATATATATATATATATATATATATATATATATATT
>LNAC01000731.1:107837-168377 GCA_002007465.1 Ailurus styani
CCCTGAGATCCTGACCTGAGCTGAAGGCAGAGGCTTTAACCCACTGAGCCACCCAGGTGCCCCCCATATATATTTTTATATATTTATATAAAATATATAGAGGCACCTGACTGGCCCAGTTGGTAGAGCATGTGACTCTTCTTCTTGGGGTGGTTGAGTTCAAGCCCTATATTGGGGGTAGAGATTACTTAACAAATAATAAAAAATAAAAAATATATAAAATTTCCTACCCTTCCCACAGGTACATTCCAGTCACCTTTCTCAGAACTAGCCACTGTTAAAATTTTCTATGTGTCATGCATGTGAATTTTCACTGGATGTCATGGCTTATGAGGAAAAATGGGAAGAAAGCTTACCCCAAAGATACAGATGTAGTGAAAAGAAGGTCCATATGTACCCCAATGTTCATAGCAGCGGTGTCCACAATCGCCAAACTGTGGAAAGAGCCAAGATGCCCTTCGACAGACGAATGGATAAAGAAGATGTGGTCCATATATACAATGGAATATTACACAGCCATCAGAAAGGATGAATACCCAACTTTTGTATCAACATGGACGGGACTGGAGGAGATTATGCTGAGTGAAATAAGTCAAGCAGAGAAATTCAATTATCATATGGTTTCACTTACTTGTGGAACATAAGGAATAACATGGAGGACTCAAGGGGAAGGGAAGGAAAGTGAATTGGGGTAAATCAGAGGGGGAGAGGAAGCATGAGAGACTGCAGACTCAGAAACAAGGGTTTCTGAGGTTTCTGAGGGTTATGGATGGGAGGAGGGATGGGTGAGCCTGGTGGTGGGTATTAAGGAGGGCACGTATTGCATGGAGCACTGGGTGTGGTGCATAAACAATGAGTCTTGGATCACTGAAAAAAATAAAGTAAAAATAAATAAATAAATAAATAAATAAATAAATAAATAAATAAATAAATAAAACTGTACCAAAAAAAAAATCCTGGGGTTAATAAAGCCAACTAAGCATCAGGGTCACTTGAGTTTCTTTTCAAACAATAAAAATTTCTTTTCTCTTAGAGTTTCTGTGAGTCAGGAATTTGGGAGCAGCTCATCTCTGTGGTTTAGGGGCTGCAGTCATCTGAAGGCTGGAGGATCTACTTTCAAAGTGGCTCACCCACATTATTGATCTGCTGATGATGGTTGTTGGCAAGAGACTTCAGTTCTTCCCAATGGTGGCCTCTTGGCAGGACTGCTTGACTGTCCTTGTGACATGGCACCTGGATTCCCACAGAGTGAGGGATCCAAGAGGTTAAAGTGGAAGCTGCAGTGTCTTTTATAACCTTGCCTGGAAAAATCACACACTGTCACGTTTGCCATATTCTATTGGTCACACAGATTCTGAGTCAATGTGAGAGATGACCATACAATGTTGTGAATAGCAGGAACTGAGACTCACCGTGTGTCATCTTGGAGACTGGGTATCATAGGCACAGGACAAAACAAAGAAGGGTGAAGAATGAGCTGGTGGGTGTGGGGTGGTGGTACATAGCAGGAAACAAGCAGCACCCTTCACTGGCCACCCCACTTAAAATATTACATGCATTCCCACCATTCTATACCACATGACTCTTTTATTTTTCTTCACAGGACTTAATACCAACTCTTACATTATATATATTTTTTTGTTAATTATTTTCCTTGCTGACTCCCTCCACCCCCACTGGAATACAAGCTCCATGAAACAAGGAAGTTAGTCTGCATTGTCCCCTGTTGGTACTCAATTAACCTTTAATTAAATATTTGTGTATTTGAAAATTTAATAATTGAGTTTTTTTGGTTTTTTTTAAGTTCCAGTGTCCCTGATTCCACCATTAAAAATGTGGATTTTGGAGACCTGGAAATCTACATTCTTCTAAAACCTCCGCGGGTGGATTTTTTTAAGCATCCAGGTTTGTGAATCACTGCTCTAAACAATACAGAAATTTTCTTTGATACCCTTAATAGCCTGTCCTAACTGGAGGATGCCTGGAACTAGAATTGACTACTGGATGGAAAGAGAGATAGAAAAAAAAATACACGGCTTTATCTAGCTGTGGGTACCAAGAGGAAATCTAGTCATTGGGCAGTACAAGATTTTATTTATGCAACATTTACTGAAAACCTACTATGTGTCAGGCAGTCTTGTAGGCATTGAAGAGAGCACAGGGGTAGATGAAACGAACAAACATCTTTGGAATTACATAATTTATATTCCAGTGGGACAGCTGCAAGGTAAAGGTGGCATGAAGGACAGCATGTCAGAGGCATGAAGCAGAACACAGCTATAGGCATACAAGCACAATACACAGAAATTGAAGTAAGCAGTATTGACACAGATGGTAGGGAAGGATTAGAAAGAATGGTACTTTTATTTTTTAACTATGCATGTACTGGCTTTACAGTTGATTTTTAAAGTTTTCACGCATAAAGAATTCACATGAAACATATCTGGGACTGCAAATAATTCCCCCAGCATTACCTGTAACCCTACTCTTTTTATCTCCCATTCAGAATGCAAGTGAGCACCACTCACTGCATTATAAAACAGCTCTTACCAAAGTTTTAAAAATGTGATACTCTACAGGGCTTTTCAGACCCTTTGATACATTAATATGCATTGCAAGTCTCAGTGCAGGGGGAGACCCTAGTCTTTGGGACCCTAGTCCCAATCTCACATGGCCTCAGACTCATTTTTTTTCTTAAGAAAGTCTCCAGTATACATGTCGCAAGTATGGAATACCTTTTGAGAAATACTGGTTTAGAGGAAAGTTTGATGTCATAAGTGGCAGAGATTGGCTAGATGTTTACCAAAGTGTTTCCTTTCCTTTCCAGATGCGTAGTTAGATTACATTCCGCATCCTCACTTGAAGTTAGGTGCAGCCACATGACTGCGTTCTAGCCTTATGGAAGGTGGGTAGAATTCTTATGTGCCACTTCTGAGTGTGAATCAAAAACACCTCACGCAATCCTCCACATACTCTCTTCTTATTTGCCCTCAGATACAGAGGGTTCCAAGGAAGACTGTCATGGCAAAGGTTGGCAAACTATGGTCCATGGGTCAAGTACAACTGCTGCCTATTACTGTAAATCAAATTTTCTTGGAACACAGCCACACCTGTTCATTTAAGTCTTATCTATGGCTTCTTTCATGTTACAACAGCAGAGCTGGTTAGGACAGAGACTCAATGGCCTACAAACCTAAAGTATTTACTATGTAGTCCCTTACAGAGAAGATTGCTGACCTCTGCTTTAGGCCATAGGACAAACTTGAATGGTGCTTGGGTCCCTGAATGACTGCCTGGAACAGAGGCACCTGTTTCCTCCATGAGACTCACAATGGACCTTTATTATGTTAAGCCCCTGAAATTTTTGTTGTTATTGTTGTTTTTGTTACTGTAATTGGTGTAACATATTGTTAAGGGCTGTGCTGGATATTTTGCTTTCCTTTCCATATAGACTTTCTAGCTTTTCCTATTACATTTTGTGCCCAGGATGAATGCCCACACTTTTGAGTATGTTTTCTGTTGAGATACTGACTGATGCAAGAGATAGCCTTGAGTCTGATTTATTAAAAATCACAAATTTTAGTATGTTCTTATTAGTATGTTACTCAAGTACACCTCACAGCTGATAGAGACACACAAGTAGTATTATAGCACTTACAAGTGAAAAAATACTAGAGTTGTCTCCATATCACATTTAAAATAAATTAATATTTTGAAAAAGCTCTCAAGGCTGGATGGTATATGAAGAAAGACATCCCACCAGGAATTGGAGATCCCAGAGTCTTCTATTTACACTGCAAACTTCCCCCTTGACCTCTCTCTTCATTATTGCCAATGACGAGAGTTCTTCAGAGATCTTCGAAAGGCTTAACCTGGAGGTCTGGCCTACAAATTCCTCTACCACCAATATTTGATAATGATCTCAAGAATCTACTAACTGACCTAACACACTAAAGATTCAACTTGGAATCTCCTGGGTTTATGCATTATTGAAATTTTTCAGTAGACAAGTTTCTGCTTTACACTCAGTTAACCAGGTAATGCCACCAGTCTGTTTCCAGAACACAGGCTAATGGATATCTTAATATGTTTAATTAACAGAGATTATATTTAAGAAGGCTATTTTTTACTTCTGTGAATCAAGACCATTGTTGATATTCTTTCTACATAAATTGTTCGCTACAGCTTAAGGAGATTCTCTCAGCAAACTAGTGCATAAATACCTGAATTGCCATTAAGGAAAAAAAGTTGAACTGAATCATTTTTTGGAAACTGGAATTCTTCAGAGCTAGAGACATCAATCTTGCACTGGCCAGAGTGAAGAGCGAGGTCTCCATTGGCCCACAGGTTATTTACTGTGCTTTATAATGAACAGAGGATTGGATATACATTGGGCCTAGGAGCTTTTCCACAAGGCAATAACATCAATTTCAATCCAGAACAATCTGTGGTATTGATTAACTCTTGGGATCTCTTTAACCACTGCAGTTCTGTCTCATCTTTTATTCAACAGTTCCCAGAAAGAAATTTAGAGACAATCTGGAACACCTGAGGCAAATCCTACTTGCAAATTCTCTGCAACACTGTTACCTCTTCAGTTTACAGATTGTCTTTAGAGAATGGTGAAACTGTCTAGATTCTCAACTCTTTCTGAAACTATACTGTGAAGGACAGTGAACCAGAAGTCAGGAGTAAAAGGTTCTTGAGTCACGAAGTAGCTGTGAGTCCTTGAACAAATTGCCAAACTGGTATGGGCCCCAGTTTACTCCTCTACATAAAGAGGATTATAATCATCTAATTCATAGGGTTGTTGAAAGGATTCAAAGAGATATATGCATATAAAGCACTTATTTACAACATCTGGGACATGGTGAGCACTATTATTATTAGAGTATTACTTTCCATAAAGTAGATCAACCCCACCTACGATTCTATTTTCATCCATTCTTCAATGTAAGACACCTGCTATTAAAATGCCCACTTCATCGCTATCCCTTTAAAATGTTGTACCTTCAATCATGAGAGTATTATTAAATTTTAAAGTGTATTTTTAATTTTTGTTTTATCCATGTTTGTCTACATCCAAAATTCCCCGAGAACTGTAGGTGAGGTCTTACACCTTAAGGTTCATGACTCATTTCCCCAGAGCAACAGTCAAGTAACATAAATGAGCTAAGTGGGCTGGGTGGCCATTGAGATCTATGAAAGCTTATGCTGTGTCTAGAGGGGAAGCTCATTAAGCCCGGCTGAACATTGCTGTGTGGGAAAGCAAGCCAAGTGTAGCTAGATTCTAGCATATTTCTAAAAAGAAGCTGAACAATCTGTACCTCTAAAAAATGTGAATTGTCTTTCCGTTTACATATTAAAAACAAATTAATTTAAAATCTTGTACAGACCAAATAAAAGATAGCTACAACTTCAGGCTAGATTCAGCTGTGCTATTTAAGAGCTTGTGTGACTTTAGGTAGTTACTTAACCTCCTTGTACCCAGCTTCCACACCTGCAAAATGAAAATAACGTACCTAACTCCTAGGCTGTTATGGGGATGAATGAGGTAGTGGATGTAAAGAAAACCATTAGAATGGTACCTAGCACACTGGTAGCACTTAGGAAATGTTAATTACTATCACGTTCATTTAAAAAGTTATTGGTAACAAGAGTATCATTAACAAGAGCAACAATAATGTTATTAATGTCAATAGCACTGGTACATAGTCTAACATATATGTCAGGATATGCAATTTATCATATTGCAATTAATAATTGATATTATTACTTATTCTTCCTCAGTTTAGCACAGTACTAGGCACAAAGTAAGGCCTTCTCATTCTCAATTTTACTCTTTTCTCTCTCTCCTTATGACTAATGCAATACCAGGTCACGTTGATTCTAGTGCATACATTTCTCCTTTTCTTTTGAATGTGAATTTTTCTTTCCACCTCCATTCTTCTTGTCTAATTTTAGGCTCTCATAATTTTCCACCTAGGTTGTAACAGTGGTGTCTTCACTGGTTTCTCAGCCCTAGGTGTGGTATCCTCCAATCCATTTCCCACCAGCAGCCAGAGTGACTTTATCAAAATACAATTTTGGGGATGCCTGGGTGGCTCAGGTGGTTAAGAATCTGACTCTTGGTTTCGGCTCTGGTCATTAACTCAGGGTTGTGAGATCGAGGCCCTCGTTGGACTCACCCTGGCTGGTGCTCTCTCTCTTTCTTTCTCAAATAAATAAATAAAATCTTCTAAAAAATACAATTCTGCTCACATCTGGCCCCTGCTCAGAAATCTTCAAATGCGCCCCAACAATCATATATAACTACTCTTTTATCCCCACTAACCCATCAGAGTTTTAATCCTGGAACCTGCTCTTACCTGTGATGTGAATGTTGGAAGGTTACCAAGCCTCAGTTTTCTCATATATACTCCATTAGGCAGTTGTCAGGATTAACATGATTTGACTTAATGTGTATAAAGCAGTTAGCACAGTGCCTGGTACATAATAAGTACTTTATAAATGGAAATATTTTCATCAGTCCAGTCTGATTAATGGTTATGTTAACCTCTATGTTAATCTCTGAGATCCAGCTACAAAGAACATCTTAGTTTCCAAACACGGCAGATTATTCCACACCTCTCTACTCATGAAAATGTATATTGTGATGAACTGTAATCCCTAAAGCAAGCACTGCGGACAACTTCCCCCTTAAAAACCATAATAACCAGGGGTGTTTGGGTGGCTCAGTCATTAAGCATCTGCCTTCAGCTCAGGTCATGCATGATCCTGGGGTCCTGGGATAAAGCCCCATGGCTCCCCGCTCAGCGGGAATGCTTCTTCTCCCTCTCATACTCCCCCTGCTTGTGTGCCCTCTCTCCCTGTCTCTCTCTCTCTCTGTCAAATTAATAAATAAAATCTTAAAAAAAATAAAAACCATAATAACCAAGAGCCATAACTAAGAAGTGAGTATTGTGAGGAGATAAATTGAAATCAAAACAAAATTTAAAAACATCCTTGATTAATTCAAAAGAAGACAGGAATAGAAAAACAAAGGAACAAAGAACAGGGGTGGGGTAGCAAATAGAAAACAAATAGCAAGTAAGTAGACCTAAACCCAACCATAACAATTATTACATTCAAAGCAAATGTACAAAACACTGCAGTTTAAAGGTAAAGATTGTCAGAATGGATAAAAAGCCAGACCCATTTTACTCAACTACAGAGTCACAATTTTAGTATAAAAACCCATACTTTAAATAAAGAAAAAATCAGATGAAATTGCTCTAAAACACTGTTATTGAGGTAAAGAGGGAGGATTTTATAATGATAAAAGGGTCAACCCTTTAGGAAGCTATAACAATTATAAACATATATGCTTTTAACAGAGTACCAAAATACATGAAGCAAAACCTGACAGAAATGGAGAATTGCACAATTTGACAATAATAGTTGTAGACTTCAATTCCTCATTTCCAATAATGGATACAAGGGATGCCTGGGTGGCACAGTCAGTTAAGCATTCAACTCTTGGTTTTGGCTCAGGCCATGATCTCAGGGTTGTGATACTGAGCCCTGTGTCAAGCTCCGCACTCAATAAGGAGCCTATTTGGGATTCTCTCTCCTTGTCTTTCTGCTCCTCCCACTCGTAATCTTGCTCTTTCTCTCAAAGAAATAAATAAATATGTAAGAAATAATAAAAATAATGGATACAAGTAGGCAGAAGATCAGTAAGAAAATAGAGAACTTGAACAACACTGTAAGCCAAATAGACCTAACAGACACCTACAGAATACTCCTTTGAATGACAGCAAAATGTACATTTTTCTTTAATGCGCATGGAACATTTTCCAGGACATACCATATACTAGTCCATGAAACAAGCCTTAGTAAATTTTAAACAACAGAAATAATACAATGGGGGCGTCTGGGTGGCTCAGTGGGTTAAAGCCTCTGCCTTCCGCTCAGGTCATGATCCCAGGATCCTGGGATCGAGCCCCACATCAGGCTCTCTGCTCAGCAGGAAGTCTGCTTTCCCCTCTCTCTCTCGCTGCCTGCCTCTCTGCCTACTCGTGATCTCTGTCAAATAAATAAATAAAATCTTAAAAAAAAAGAAAAAGATATAATACAATGTATGTTCTCCAGCTACAATGTAATGAAATTAGAAAACAATAGCTGGTGCATAAAACCATGAATCTTGGATCACTGAATATATATATATTTTTTTTTAAAGAAAAAAGGAAACAATAGCTGGAAAATAATTGGGAAAATCACAAAATTGAACCACACACTCATAAATAACCAATGGATCAAAGAAGAGATAAGAAGGGAGATCATAAAATACTCTGAGATAAATGAAAATAAAGACAAAACTTACCAAAATTTATGGGATGCACTCAAACAGTGCTTAAAGAGAAATTTATAGTTATAAATGCTTATATTAAGATAGAAGAAAGATCTCAAATCTGTCATCTCAATTTACATTTTAAGGAATGAGAAAAGGAAGAGCAAACAAAATTGAAAACAAATTAATGTAGTATACTATATCACACAATCATCTAAATAGACCCAGAAGAAGAATTTGACAAAATGCAATACCCTTTTGAGTATAAAAGAAAATTTCCTAAATCTAATAAAGGATATCTAGGGAAAAATTCACAGTTAACATGAAACTTAATGGGAAAAGACTGAAGGTTTTCCTCCTAAGATCAGGAACAAGAAAAGGATGTCTGTTCTCACCACTTTTATACAACACTGTACTGAAAATTCTAACCAGAGCAATTAAGTAAGAAAAAGAAATCAAAGTTATACACATTAGAAAAAAAGAAGCAAAATTATCTCTATTCACAAATGACATAATCTTTTATGTAGAAAATCCCAAGTAATCCATTAGAACTACTAAAAAGAGGGACACCTGGGTGGCTCAGTTGGTTGTGTCTGACTCTTGACCTCAGCTCAGGTCTTGATCTCAAGTCAGGTCTAGGTCTCAGGGTCGTGAGTTCAAGCCTCATGTTGGGCTCCACACTGGGTGTGGAGGCTTCTTGAAAAAAACTAGTAGAAGAGAAACTACTAGAACTAATAAGGAGTCCAGCAAATTGATACAAGATCAATACAAAAAAATTATATTTCTATATACTGGCAGTGAATAAGTGGAAAGTAAAATTAAGAAAGAAATTGCATTTTTAATAGTATCAAAAAGAAGAAAATACATAAGAAGTAATTTTATGGAAAGTGTAAAATTTATGCTCTGAATCAATAAAACATTTGAAAAATGTTTAAATATGTGGGAAAACATCTATGTTCAATGATCAGAAGACAATATTTTAAGATAGTAATACTCCCCAAATTGATATAAAGAGTCAATTCAATCCCTACCAGAATCCCAGCTGGCTTCTTTGTAGAAAATATCAAGCTGACTCTACAATCCATATGGAATTGCAAGGATCTTAGAATAGCCAGAACAGTTTTGAAAAATAATATCAAAGTTAAAGGTTTCATATTTCCTGATTTCAAACCTTACCACAAAACAACAGTAATCAAGACAGGGTAGTATTGGTAGAAGGGTAGACATATAGATCAATGGAATAGTTCTGAAACTAATGAAACATACCTATTCAGCCAAGTCAATTTATTTTTGACAGGGTGTCAGGATCATTCAATGCAGAAGGAAGTCTTTTCAACAAATGATGCTGTGACAACTGGATATGCACATACAAAAGAACAAAGTTTGATCCTTACCTCACACCAAATACAAAATTTACCTGTAAATGGATCAAAGTCTTAACTGTTAAGAGCTAACACTATAAAACTCCTAGAAGAAAACAGATAAATCTTCAGATTTGGCAATGACTCCAAAAGGATGAGCAACAAAGGAAAAAAAACAGAGTGGACTTTGTCAAAATTAAAAACTTCAGTGCCTCAAAGGACAATATCAAGAAATTGAAAAGACAACCCAGATAATGGGAGAAAATATTTGCAAATCATATATCTAATAAGGTCCCTGTATTTAAAATATGTAAAGAACTCTTACAACTCAGTAATAAGAAAACAAATAACCCAATTATAAATGGACGAATAATCTGAATGGACATTTCTCCAGAGGAAATATATAAATGGCCAATAAGCACATGGAAAGATGCTCAACATCATTTGCTATCAGGGAAATGTAAATCAAAGCCACAATTAAATTCTATCTCATATTCAGTGGAACAACTGTAATCAAAATCAAATAATAACAAGCACTGATAAGGGTGTGAGAATTGGAAACTTCATACACTGCTGCTGAGAATGTAAAATGGTGTGGCCACTTTTACATAGAGTTATCATTTGACCCATTGATTCTATTCCTACGTATATGCTCAAGACATAGGCAAACATATGTCCCGACAAAAACTTACATGTGAATGTGCATAGCGACATTGTTCATAATAGTCAAAAAATGGAAAAAATCCAAATGTCTTTAAACTGAAGAATGGATCACCAAAAGTGTCATATCCATATGATGGTATATTATTCGACCATAAAAAAGAATGAAGTACTAATTCATGCTACAAATTAGTGAACCTTGAAAATATTTATGCTAAGTGAAAGAACCTACTTAAAAACACCACATTCTGTATGATTCCATTTATATGAAATGTACAGAATAGGCAAATTTCGAGAGACAGAATGTAGATCAGTAGTTGCTTAGGATTTGTGCAAGTGAGGTTATAGGGACGTGCTTCCTAATGCGCATGGGATTACTTTTTGAGATGGTGAGAGTGTTTCAAACTTGACTGTGGTGGTGGTTGCATGTATTTGTGAATATACTAAATACTACTGAACTGCACACTTTAAATAAGTGAGTAGAATGCTCTTACATGAATTAAACCTCAGTAAGACTGTTACCACGAAACTATAAAGACATAGGTCAGTTGAAAGTAGAACGATGGGAAAGGTCTCCCTTGCAAATACTAATCACAAGAAAGCTGGTGCGGCTATATTATCATTTTTAACCTGTCCATCTTACCCATTAAAACTGTGAGTTCCTTGAAGGCAGGGACCACATATATCTGGGCTGTGGATTTCTAGCACCTAGCATAATGCCTGGAATATAAAAGGTATTCATTATCTACTTGTAAAATCACTGAATTACTCACTGATTGATGTGCATTAAAATTAGTAGTAAATGCTACTCACAATAATATGAATGAATCTCACAGACCTGATGAGACCAAAAGCGAGACATAAAAGAGTACGCACCATATGATTCCATTTTTATGAAGTTCGAGAACAGTTAAACTCATTTATGGTGATAGAAGTGAAATAGAAATGAGTCTTGTGCAGTTCTAAAAATGTTCTGTATTTTCATTTTTCATCTAGGTGGTTGTTTTATATATTGAACTGAACAGTTAATGTTTTTATACTTTATTGAATGTGTATTATTCCTCAAAAAATTGACACTAAAAATGATCCATATATGAATACAGGTTCTGGGGTTTGATGTTGCTAAACTCCACTTTCTTTAGAAAGGTGTATTTACGTAGATTATTGAGTGAAGTTTATTTTTTAAAAAGATTTATTTATTAGAGAGAGTGCAAGAAAGTGTGTGAGTGGGAGGGGCAGAGGGAGAGGGAGAGAGAATCTCAAACAGACTACACGCTGAACATGGAGCCCAATGCAGGGCTCGATCTCATGACCCCGAGATCATGACCTGAGCTGAAACCACAAGTCAGACACTTAACTGACTGCACCAGCCTGGCTCCCCGAAGCTTGTTTTTATATTAATATTATCACTATCCCACTTCAACATCATCCAATTTATCATCATCTGTCTTTGTCTCTTAATGCATTACAGAAGAAATTAAGGACAAGGGTACCTTTTACTAGCAAAGTTTACAAACAACAATTCCATCAAAGGCTAACCATGTGTTACTGCCTGGCCTTCCACATGCTACTTCTGTAACATCAGATTCTGACTCATGGTTTAAAGTGGGAAGAACATCCGTTTGGGGGTTGAGGGAGACTGTTCTCTGTGGCAGGAGATCCTGCATGTGCTATGAAATGTGGCCCCTCAGCTAAAAGAATCAATATGTGAGGAGCAAAAGCCCCCCTGACAGTATTCGTCCACAAAGAAAAATACTCTGGAAGGAAAAAAAACCAACAATCAGCAGATACTATAACTGTAGGTATCTCACATTTTTCCTTAACCCAATATCTAGAAAGCATTCCATCTGATAAAACAGAAGTGACTTGACTGCAGTTTATCCCGTTGCTCTGATTAAGTACTTTGTGCACTTCCTTTACGTTTTTTATGTGCCCTGAATTATATTTTACATTTACCCTTACAGTTTGCATGGCAATGTGAACAAACGGACTATGCTTGCACCAGCAGACACTTTTCATTTTTCTAAACCTAACTCCTGACCCAAGAGTCCCTCATTGGGACAGTTCAAAATACATTGCTCTGACTTTTCCAAAGGATTTCATAAGAAGAGGGATTGACCTCATTTTCTCTCCCAGTTAACCATCTTGCGGTTTTATGATGAATCAGGACAGACACTAGCCGTGTGCCTTGTATTCCTCATTTCAACATGGCGGATCCAGGACAGCTTTAACTAGCCTTAAACCATTCACATTGTCATTCTAGAGATACTTATAACTGTTTTAAAATGTTATTTCTCGGGTGCCTGGGTGGCTCAGTGGGTTAAAGCCTCTGCCTTCGGCTCAGGTCATGATCCCAGGGTCCTGGGATCGAGGCCCGCATCGGGCTCTCTGCTCTGCAGGGAGCCTGCTTCCTCCTCTCTTTCTGCCTGCCTCTCTGCCTACTTGTAATCTCTCTCTGTGTGTCAAATAAATAAATAAAATCTTTAAAAAAACGTTATTTCTCAGGTGCCTGGGTGGCTCAGTCGGTTAAGTGTCTGCCTTTGGCTCAGGTCATGATCCCAGGGACCTGGGATCAAGTCCCCACTGGGCTCCTTGCTCAATGGGAGAGTCTGCATCTCCTCCTTCTACCACGCCCCAACTCATGCTCTCTCTCTGTCTCTCTCTCTCAAATAAATAAATATAATCTTTTGAAAATGTTATTTCTCTCTCCTCCCTTTTTATAGCACCCTTCTCTCATTCCCCAAACTCTGGGGGGAAAGCAGAAAAAAATATTAAAGCTTGATAGCAAACTGCCAGCCGTCTGTGGAGTAATGGGAGTTGGGTAAAAACTGCTTTCCCCAGGTATGTGAGAGCACTAGCCTGTACCTGTGCTCTCACTGTTCACACATTCCTCTGTTGTGGAATTCAGGTCAGAAACTCCGTATCCCCCACCTCTCCTCCTCCTCCTACTCTTTCCACCCTCCCTTCTCAAGGCCTCCTAAGAATGAGTTCACAGCATTGGAATGAAGAAGGTGAACAGAGCTTTTTCTTTGCTCATCTTAACGTCTGTGCCCTGGCTTGGGTTTTCCCAAATGGAGTGAATTCATCAAATGTGTCGGGACAGAGGTGCTCTCTTTTAGTAAAGTGCACTCCAGCACAAAGGCATTTCTCTTATCTAAAGTCTGTGGCCCAGTGCCTGAACTCCTGGCAGGGAGATACCTATAGGAGCCCTGTTAACTCTTTCAGGACAGAAAAGTATGATCCAGCACTACTTCCCAATGCTAAATCATCATTCAACAGGCTGGTTGGGGGAAATAAGGCTCAGGCTTCAAAAACAATTCAAGGCACTATTCACTTAAGATTTAGAAAATGATGTCATTTAGAAGGTGAGTCACGGGGAAGAGAGTTCAGTGCTGACTGAGAATTCAGAAAAGACAATCAAGGTAATTCGGCCTGGGCTCCCTCCTCTGCCTATCCAATTTCCATGTCTATTTCAAGGCCTAGCTCAAGTTCCACCTGATCCAGGAAGCCTCCCCTGACCACCAAGGCAAATGCTGGGTGCTTTCTCTTTTGATCACGTATTGCCTAAACTTGGCATTTATTTTAAAATTCCTTCTGTTCTCGATGACTTCCTATGTATGTATGTCATGCTTCTTCATATATGTTACAACTTTCTTCAGAATAGAAACCTGTTTTCCACATCATATTTTCCACAGAGGCAGTTGTACACCCAGAAGATTCTGAATCCTCAACCAAGTAGAGCCTCTCTCCTTTGCTAAGCTGGATCCCATCTATTCTTCAAGGTCTACCACAAATAAACATATGGTCCACATAAGAATAATGTGTTTGCTAATGTAAACAGAGCTCCAAGCCAAGTCCTTTAGCCCTCCCTTCTAATTATACTGCTACCCCCAAGCCTCTTCTATATAGAAGGTCTGAAATAGCCACAGCGGTGATGATCTCTTCTTTGAGGTCTTCTCCAACCTCCCACAAAAGGGGTTATTACTTAACATTCAACAGTTTTCTTGTCATTTATTGTTGGTGCTTAAATGTAGTCAGCCTTGTACGTTTCTTTAGCTCTTTTTTATTATTATATCTTGTTTCTCAAACTAGTTATTAAATTATTGGGTGATTGGGGTCAGCATATTCCATTTCTGCTTCATCTGCTGCAGCCCTTGAACGCAGTGCTGTGTGCATAGTTAACACTCTAAAAATGGCATTGAATATGTGGAAGATGTTCAAGACAATGAAAATGGTCAGCAAAAAGAACATGCAGGTAGGAACTATCTAACTCCCTAAGCAAAAACACATAGATAAGTACAATGATGTATTCATGTCACAAAGACGTTGTAGGGACCCGATGCTCATTTCCACCTTTTCCTGATCAGGTAAATCAGCCTCTGCTTATACTTGGAGATCCATCCTCAGTGCGAATGTCTTTCCCTACAACTGACACCAAGCAAACAAATTTCACTGAAGTTTGTTTAAAAAACAAAAACAAAAACAAAAAATGCCAGGGCACCTGGGTGACTCAGTTGGTTAAGCGTCTGCCTTCAGCTCAGGTCATGATCTCAGGGTCCTGGGATCAAGCCCTGTCTTGGGCTCCCTGCTCAGCAGAGAGCCTGCTTCTTCCTCTCCCTCTGCTGCTCCCCTGCTTATGGTCTCTGTGTCAAATAAATAAAATTTTTAAGGAATTAAAAAATAAAACCCTGCCAATTAGACAAGTTGTACCTTTCTGAAAAGTTTAACTGGCTGACATTTTGTTTCAAGATGGCCAACTGAAACACAAAATGAATAATCAGATATTTATCAAGCTCCTTTTACATGGAAGACCCTGGGCTAAGAGGGAATAGCCACAAAACAGGTGACTATTCTTAAAACTATTTGGAAAGAGAAAAATACACAAAGCCATGAGCAATATATGATAAAATAGTTAAATAAAGCTCATTTTGCTCAGTCAAAAAGTACTCTCCCCACCCTGCCCTCACAGCAAGAACTGACTTAACGATGAATCAATCTTTGCAGACCTCAGGCACTGCCCATCTATTTTAGGCATTATCAGATTCTGAGTCACTTTACTTTTGCAATTAGTTCAGCAAATTTTCCCTCATTTTATGTAAAGATCAGACTCTCATAAGTTCTAGAGCTAGGAAGGCCAAAAGATTGTCCAAAAGATTGCAAGTGTGTGTGCGCATGTGCATGCATGTGCACATGCATATGTGCGTGTGCATGCGTGTGCGTGTGTGTGCATGCATGCGTGCATGCAGGAATGCGCACACATGCACCATGATCTCTTTTGGCAGTCTGGCAATGGCTTTGGATACCTTCTCAGGATAATGTTTTTCAGTACATAAACTAAAACACATAAAAGTGATTTCTATCATTTAAAGTTCAAGAACAGGGGAGCCTGGGTGGCTCAGTGGGTTAAGCCTCTGCCTTAGGCTCAGGTCATGGTCTCAGGGTCCTGAGATCGAGCCCTGTGTCAGGCTCTCTGTTCAGTGGGGAGCCTGCTTCCCTCTCTCTCTGCCTGCTTCTCTGCCTACTTGGGATCTCTCTCTCTCTCTCTCTCTCTCTCTCTCTCTCTCTGTCAAATAAATAAATAAAATCTTTAAAAAAATGTTCAAGAACAGGCAAAACTAACCTATGGTGTCAAAAGCCAGGATGAGTTTTACCCTTAGGGGTTCCTATTGGAAGGAGGCATGAGGGGCCCTTCTGGAGTACAGGCAAGACTTTTGTTTCTTGTTCTGGATGCTAATTATACAGTTACACACAACTTGTAAAAAATTTACTGAGCTTTACATTTTATGGTTCGTGCATTTTTTTTATGGATGCATGTTCAACTTCCACAAAAAAGCTCAGAAATAGGTAATATGTAGCATTACGAAGAAATCTATCACACTGAAATAGGAGCTCCTCAATTTTAAGAGTTAATGATCTGGCTGAGGGAGAAAAAAAAACCTAGAAAACCTGAAAATTGAGGAAACCAATAAGTACACATGATAAGAGTCAAAAGATAGGGAAAGCCAATAGAGAAGAGTGGGGATAAGTACTTTGGAGCTAGAGTATCGGGGCAGCATAAGTTGAGGATGTGGAATCTATGCTGTAAATGGAAGTATGTGAAGTGTTTGGGTAAGTTGAAAGGGGAGTATTCCTCTTGTAGTATATCTAGTCAAGGACTTGAAAGACTTCATATCTGTTTGGCCATGGTGAAGGAGGCATGCCAGTAGGCAGTATGAAATAAAGCTAGGGACTACTGGTGGGTATGGAATGGGAAGAAGACTTTGAACTTGCACTTCTTTCTTTCTTTTTTTAAGATTTTATTTATTTATTTATTTCAGAGAGAGAGAGAGAGTATACAAGCGGGGGAGACAGGCAGAGGGAGAGGAAAAAGCAGACTCCCTGCTGAGCAGGGACCTGCCCCCCTCATGTGGGGCTCCATCTCAGGACCCTGAGGTGAAAGCAGCTGCTTAACTGACTGAGCCACCCAGGCACCCCTGAACTTGAATTTCTTATTAATAGGAAACCATTAAAGATTTTTAGCAAGATATAAAGAGAGAAGGCAGTTTTATAAATTCATTCAGTTAAATATAGCAAACATTTACTAAATGCCTAATAGATTCAATGTACTATGCTAGTCTGTCCTGGTTGGTTTTAAATAGTCTCTAAGATTCTCTGGTTTGTGCCTTTCATACGTACTAGAGCTGTCTATTGGTAAATTGCCAAATTACATTTTCGTACTGGGTTGGTATAAGTTAGACTGCAATTTATCCAAAACTCCAACTCTTTAGATATTACAAATCAAGCAAAACTGGGGCAAAAGACAATAGGATATGTTCCTATTTGGGTCAGGAACATGCCTCAAAGTTTTTGTTGGATTGTTTCCAAGCATACTGTTTGTCCAAGTGCTTCCCCTTCAGGCAATGTTCTTTTCAACACACAAAATGCTAGTGCCGGATAGAAGATGAGACACCCAGGGAAGGCAACAGATTTTAATAACCATTGAATAGCCCAATGATTCAGCCTAGCATTGTTCATTATTAACCATTTTGAAAGTTTGATAATGAAAAGGGGTTGTGGAAAAGTCCCTCCATGTATATAAACCCAGGTAATCGAGAAGCTTACAAACTTCCCAGCCCATTTTGTTTTCCTACTTCTGTTAACATAGAGGTCACGCTGAGTTAGAAGTTAGGGGTACTCAGTTTCACACTGAGGAAGTTTGTGGAGATGGTTAATTTCAGGGAGTTTACTGTGCTCCTTTCAGTGCCTGAACGCTATTCTATCTTTGTCATCATTACTAGCAGTCAAGACATGCTTTATGATTTCTTTAAGACATTCTATCCAGACTACATAGCTGCCAATAACACATTTCTTTTCTGAAGACCAACACTAAGCCTCCTTTATTATAAGCGGAAGGTTAGTAAAGTTTGGTATTTGCCAGGAAAACATGTTTAAGACAATTTTGTAAGAGATGGTTTCTTTGCCACATTTACTGCCTGGCTAATATTTTGCTGTTACTACCCCTAGGAAGAAGTCTCTAGCTTTGTAGCTTGAGTCAGCTCTCCTTTCCTCTTCTTTCTCCTCTCTCCTTCGGGGTGTCTTAAAATATAAGACTTCTCTTTTACAGTGTATAAAGACTTTGGCCATACAAATCACATAGACATAGTACTGTCTCATTGCTCATTTTAGCTTGGAGTAGATTAATTTGATTATCAGCATTTAAATAGTCACTCCCAGATTTTCATAGCACACTTATTTTTGCCCTTAGCTAATGTCTGGAGATGCATCTCGGAGCAATGATGAAAGGAATAGGCTTTCCAATTGTGCTTCAGGTATATCAGGGTGAAACTGCTATTCCTCATCTCACCTGAATGTCAGAGTAAAAAACCTTTTGTAATTTCCACTTTGGTCTCAGAAAAATCTCTTTTCCTGCTCCCAGCCTGAAAAAGGCCAAAAGAGAAAGCTCTGACTTCTCTTTCTTGGAAAAGACCCAAGCAAGTATGGGTGTGTGTGTGTCTCTGTGTAAATATAAACACACACACACACACACACACATACACATACACACACGAACATATAAACAATAGGTAGCCTTCGGGTCATTATGCAGTGATAAAATTAAGCTTTTCTTTTGCACATGTAAATGTACTCTGGTATGTGGCATTTGTCTACTAATTTTTTTCATGATATATTTGTGAAACAAAAAGTTTAGGAGGTGGTCAAATATATCAATATTTTCCCTTATGCTTTCAGATCTTTATGACAGTAATTGTCCCCTACTTTACACTTACAGGAACATTTCTCTACATCCCCTACTTTACACTTATGAGAACATTTCTCTACATTCTCTTCTAGGATTTTTGCAGTTTTTATCTCTTACATTTACGGTTTTTTTTTAAAGATTTAATTTATCCATTTGACACAGACAGAGAGAGAGAGCACAAGCAAGGGGAGAGGGAGAATCAGACTCTCTGCTGAGCAGGGATCCCGACAGGGGACTCAATCCCAGGACCCTGGGATCATGACCTGAGCTGAAGGCAGACGCTTAACTGACTGAGCCACCCAGGCACCCTGTCTCTTACATTTAAAACTTAACTATACCTGGCATATATCCTAGTACACTGTATACAATATAGATTTTTTTCAAAATTATTAGTCAAGTATCTCCAAAAAACTGACTTAGATGTTACCTTCATATCTGTACTTGGATATGTATCTGAAACTGGTAATTTCTTGAGGCTTTAGAAATGTGCACATCGTTTGACTTAGCAATTTTACTTGCAGTTATGTATCCTAGGGAAATTCATAGATAAGTATAAAGCCTCAGCTATAGAGAATGTTTATCAGAACATGATCCATGGGAACTTATATTGAAAACATCCTGAAATGTCTAAAAATAGGAGAGCAGCTGAACACATTATGGTTTGGCTATTTGACATGATACAATATAGTCATTACAAGACTATGTATAAAGCCACTAGGGATATCATAAGGAAAATATTCATAATTTTGGTAAACGAAAATAAGAGGTTATAAGAAAGTAGTATGTACAGATCACATTTATGTAAATTACAAATGCACACACATACACAAAAACTATTGGAAGGATATGTACTAAAATGGTGGGGATTGTGGAATTTTGGGTGTTCTCATTTTTCTCGTTTGTGCTTTTTGGTATTTTCCTATTTTCTATAGCAAAGATAAATTATTTTGTAAGCAGGAAATTATAATTTTCATTCTCAAATAAAATAAAATTTGCAGTATTTACAGGTTAATGGAGAGTAACCAAACTGAAACTTGAGACATGAAGTTTATTGCTTGTTGCTTTAAAAATGTTTCAACTTCTATGAAGGTCAAATGAGAGCACATACGATTGTATGAAAATCTCTCTACTGCAAGGAGCAGAAAATTTTTTCTTCTCCTTTGATCTATAATTTTGGTAAGTTACTTTATATATGTCCTAATGTAGAGAACACTATTGCATTCCTGGAATTAGTCGAACATGTAGGTTTTTCTTTTACATATTCTAATGGATTTAATTTACTGATACTTCGTTTAGGATCTTTACATCCATGTTCATGAAAGAAACTACCCAGTAATTGTCTTCTTTCATTGCCATTATCTCTTTTTTTTTCCCTAAAGTTTTTCCTGATCTCATAGAGTGAGTTGGGTATGGGGGGATACTCCAATTTTTTTCTGTTCTCTAGGATTTGTATATAGATTGGG
Organism: Ailurus styani; assembly: GCA_002007465.1. NCBI lineage: Eukaryota > Metazoa > Chordata > Mammalia > Carnivora > Ailuridae > Ailurus > Ailurus styani. The sequence goes on from LNAC01000731.1 coordinate 127,893, forward strand.
ATAATCTGCTTCATGACGATTTGGTAAAAGTTTAACTATGGAACTCGTTTTTAAAATAATTAGTCTTCTAGGAATTTGTTCATTTCATTTGGATCAAAATTTACTGGCATAAAGTTGCTTATAACATCCTATTATTATATTTTTAATATCTAGTGCATCTGTAGTTACATCAGCTTTTTACTCATATTATTTGTGACCTTTTCTCCTTGCCAGCGGCTTTTCAGTTTTATTATTCCTTTCAAAGAACCAACTTGATTTGAATGATGTTCTTCAATGCCTGTTTATTTTCTATTTCATTAATTTCTCTTCCTACTTTTATTTTCTTCAACCTTTAAGATGTACTCTCTATTTCTTTTTCTAACTTCTTAAGCTGAATGCCTTCATGATTAATGTTTAGGCTCTCATTTTTTTATTATAAGCATTGAATACTATAGATTTCCTTCTATGTATATCTTTCACTACATCTCACAGTTTTGATGTGTAGAATTCTCACTATCATTGAATTCTCATGTTTACACGATCATTTCCTTTTTTAATGTGTGTTTTTAATGCCTGAATGCATGATGATTACAAAATTATTTTTTTTGTTATTGGCTTCTAACTAAATTTCAGTGCAATTAGAGAACATGTTCTGTGGATAAGAATTTCTTTTAATTCTGTTTAAATTTGCTTTAGGGCACAATATGTGGTCAATTTTTACATATGTTCCATGTGTGCCTGAGAAGAATGTGTATTCTCTAATTGTTGGGTACTGCGTTCTATAAATATTCATCGTATCAAGCTTGTTAATTAGGTTGTTCAAACATTCTATAGCCTTGCTAAGTTTTTATCTGCTTTAAGTATCAATAATTTAGGGAAGTATTTTTGAAATCCCTCTAAAATGTTAAATTTGTGAACTTCTTCCTACATTACCATTGAATTTTGCATTCCATTCAATTAGTAAGGGGTCTGCTATCAGTCTAACTGTAGCTCTTTTGTAAATGATCTGACTCTTTGCTTTTATTTTTTTATTTATTTTTTTTAAGATTTTATTTATTTATTTGACACACAGAGAGAGAGATCACAAGTAGGCAGAGAGGCAGGCAGAGAGACAAAGAGAGGAGGAAGCAGGCTCCCTGCTGAGCAGAGAGCCCGATGCGGGCCTCGATCCCAGGACCCTGAGATCATGACCTGAGCTGAAAGCAGAGGCCTTAACCCACTGAGCCACCCAGGCGCCCCTGACCCTTTGCTTTTAAGATATTTTTGTTGTTGTTGGTAGTGTCCTGAAGGTTCACTACATGTGTCTAAGCTAGGATTCTCTCTCTCTCTCTCTTTCAGTCTATTTCTGTATCTCTCTACCTCTCTCATCCTGTTTGGTATATGTTGTGCTTTCTGAATTTGAGGATTCATATATTTCATCAGTTCTGGAAAATTCTCAGTGACTATGTCTACAAATAGCACCTTTCTTCAATTCCCTCTATTCTCTTCTTCTGGGGCTCTAATCAGATGTAAGTGTTCTCATTCTGTACTCCATATCTCTTATTTTTTTTTATATTCTAACTCCTTGTATTTTAGTCTCCATTGTAGATAATTCTTCTAGATTTTTATTCTAGCTCAGCAATCGTCTCTTCACCTATGGTCTGAGATGTTGTTTTAACAATTCACCGTATTTATTTCAATAAATACATTGTTCATTTTTTTAAAGTCCCATTTAATTACTTTTCAAAATTTCCTGGTAACTACTAATAGTCTCATATTCCTTGTTCATCTTAGTGATATATCCTTAATTTTTAAAAACATTTCATACTTAGGGATTCTGAATATCTGCAGGCCTTAGGAATATAAATCTGCTTATTATTGTTTCTGCTGACTCTTGCTTATTGTGTCTGGTTTTGTCAAGTGCCTGGTGATCTTTAATTATTGTGAACTCACTTATGCTTGTCTATAACATGTTGTAGAACTGCAGGCCTATGGGGCGCCTGGGTGGCTCAGTGGGTTAAAGCCTCTGCTTTCGGCTCAGGTCATGATCTCAGGGTCCTGGGATCGAGGCCCGCATCGGGCTCCCTGCTCAGCGGGGAGCCTGCTTCCCCCTCTCTCTCTCTGCCTGCCTCTCTGCCTCCTTGTGATCTCTCTCCCACTGTGAAATAAATAAATAAAATCTTTAAAAAAAAAAAAAAAAGAACTGCAGGCCTAAACTGGGGATTTTTTCAAAGGGTATTTTTGTCTGCTTCTCCTGTGGAGGAAGGACACTACGAACCTGGGATCCTGTTGGTCTTTCAAGTGTCCTGCTTTAAAGAGGGCATCTCAGCTTCAGAGCCCCCTTCTATGTGCCCCCAACACTGCTGCTCTTCCAAGCCTTAGTGAACCAAAAGCAGAACTACTGTAGATATTTTCACTCAGGGCAATTTCCATTATGTCTGGCTTTCTTACTGCTCTTACTCCCAGCTCTTGTTTTAGTTCATGGTTTATTCTTTTCAATATGGGGAACTGAGGTGGTTCTTGGAATCCCCCATTTACTTTCTCTGACCCCAGAAATGCATCAAACTATATTTTATCCAGGATCTTATTGTTTTTTGGTTAGAGAATACTCCCAGTATGTCTATTACATCATATGACTGGGAGAAGAAATGTGTAGGCAATGTAAACTTTTATGCCAAATCACTATATCAAAAACCTTGATTCTTAGGCTCAGATAAATTACTACAAACTACTTGTATTCTGGACCACTAATAGTCTTCTAAAATTCATAACTTGTCTTCCCTTAACCTAGTGTAAATAATTAAAGAATTGACAATTCAGCAACAAATGTCATCTGCCTTACCTGAATGACTTGGCAGAGTCATATAAAAGTTATTTGTTCTAAGCTTATCAAATCCATTCAAGTAGAAGTTGTCTCCCTTTTCAGTTGCTAAAAATGGATCTCTTCCCCACCCTCCTCCTCACTGCCCCCTTCAAATTCTCCCTCCACCCCCTCTGCAACGTTTGATCTATGAAAGTTCATTTCACAATCAAACTGACTAGAGTACAGGTTTTCCACAGAGGGAAACCTAGAAGCTTTCATGATAATAATGTAATAAATAAGCACACTTATTTTTCAATGGATCAATTATACATCATTTTAATAAAAAAAGTAAAGGCTTGACAATAACTACTTCATTTTTCACTTTTTAAATATTCAAACTTTATTAATCCATTTCTATCAAAGAATTATAAAACTAAAAGACAACCTATGGAATGGGAGAATATATTTGCGAATGACATATCCAGTAAAGGGCTAGTATCCAAAATATATAAAAAACTTATACAACCCGACTCCCCCAAAACAAATAGTGCAATTAAAAAAAAAGAGTGGTGTCTGGGTAGCTTAGTTGGCTAAGCATCTGTCTTTGGCTCAGGTCATGATCCCAGGGTTCTGGGATTGAGTCCCATATCAGGTTCCCTGCTCAGCAGAGAGCCTGCTTCTCCCTCTCCCCCACACTCGTGCTGTCCCTCTCTCTCTCTCTCTCTCTCTCTCTCTCTCTCTCTCTCTCTCTCAAGTAAATAAATAAAATCTTAAAAAAAATAAGAATGGGCAGAAGACATGAACACTCCAAAGAAGACATACAGATGGCTAACAGACCATGAAAAAATGCTCAACATCAGTCCTCATCAGGGCAATGCAAATCAAAACCACAATGGGATATCACCTTGCACCCGTCAGAATGGCTAAAATAAAAAACACTGATTAACTGTTTGATTTCCAGAGATTTATTTCGTCTGCTGATAAATCATAAACCTGATATACATCTTGTTGCTTAATTACTACAGTGGGATGAAGAGGAGACAGAAACTATCACCTGGATATACAGTTCATTCTTGGTTTTCAATAAAAACATTGACATTCCAACAGAAGTTTTAGTTTCTGGAAACTTCATCATTTAGGAATGGTAATTGTCGATTTACCTCACATGTCATATGTGGTGAGAGAAAAAGTTAAACTGATCATTCTAAAACACACCTAAGGCAGAATTCCCTTAGAGAACAAAAGCTTCTAATTGTTCATCTGATCATATCCACATTCAATAGTGTAATATTTGAGAATTTACATTACTTGGTCTGTCTCATATACCCCATACCTCACCTGGCAGGTACCTCCTAACAAATATGCATTCCACCTTCCCATACATTATCTCACAGTTAGCAATATGTGATGATTTAATGATGCTGAACTGAATAAAATGGAACAGAACACCAGCCATACATCATTAGCAATTTTTCAACATTGATATTATCCCTTCCTTTTCACCAAAAGCAGAGTTTGAACTTCATAGTGTTTTGGGTTTCACAACATTTAAATCAGTCTTTTAGAGAGCTGGTTGCCAAATATCTTCTTCTTAACAGTAGGGTTCTTCTCATCCACCCCCACCCAAGCCAAGCTTACAATGAGAAAAAATACATACACACGTGTGCACACACACATACACATAGAAGTTGAGCATGCTCCTAAGGATGCATGTTCTTGTATGAGTGAGAGGGCTGCTCTGCCTTTTTCTTGTCCCATGTAGTCGCCTGGATGGTAGCTCCACAGGACCTCAGCACTTTGAGGAGCTGTCTGAACTTCAGTATCACCTTTAACTAGGTTGTAAAGTGTTTGAAGTCAGGGCTCTTTCTATTCAGCACAGACATTCCTTCTATAGTTAGCATAGATGCTCAGAAAATATTTGTTAAATATTGGTGTGGTGGCAGGAGTCTAGTCTAAGTTTTTTTAAAAGATTTTATTTATTATTTTGACAGAGACAGAGCACAGCAGGGGGAGAAGCAGGCAGAGGGAGAGGGAGAAGGGTCGCCAAGCAGGGAGCCTGAGGCAGGGCTCCATCCTAGGACCCTGGGATCATGACCTGAGTGGAAAGCAGATGCTTAATGACTGAGCCATCCAGGTGTCACCATTCTTAGATTTCTGTTCTTTTTCTTGCACATGTCCTCCTTGAGTAAGCTCATCTATCACCATAGTTTCAATTGCCACCAAAATATCCATCCTTCCTATATCTATATCTAGCTCAAACTTCTACCAAGAACTAGTATTTCCAACTGGCTTATGGTTATCTCCACTTGCATGGACCAAGGGAGGGAAGCTGGGCATCTCAAACTTCCAAACTGATGTTAGGTTGAATTCCTCCTAAATCTCTTCTTCTTACCACGTTGACCATTTCAGTCATTATGGTCACCAAGCTCGATACCTAGGACAGGAGTTTTCCTTAATAATTCCCTCTTTTCTGACCCCACGTGCACTAAATCACAGAATCCTACCAATTACATCTCCTAAGTATTTCTTTTTTTTTAAGATTTTATTTATTTATTTGACACAGAGTGAGAGAGAGATTACAAGTAGGCAGAGAGGCAGGCAGAGAGAAAGGAGGAAGCAGACTCCCCGCTGAGCAGGGAACCCCATGTGGGCCTCCATCCCAGGACCCTGAGATCATGACCTGAGCCGAAGGCAGAGGCTTTAACCCACCAAGCCACCCAAGCGCCCTCTCCTAAATATTTCTTGAATCTGTTTTTTTTTTTCCCTCCACTTCTATGACCCTTGCCCTAATTCCTGCCCTATCGCCCCTGACTCACTGGGTTATTTGGAAAAATTGTCATCAAACCATTCTATGAGGCTTCCAGTATCCACCCTTATACTAGAATCTTCTAGTAGATCACTATCATTTACATGATGCATTCCAGGCTTATGTTTTCTAAGGTCCTTCTTGATCTTGTGCCTGCTTATTCCAGCTTTGTTTTGCACTGATTCCTCCGTGGCACATCATGCTTCTCTAACATCTTGGAGTTTTCCAAACATGCTGTGCTGGTTCCTGCCCTGGTTTTATGCTGAGTGCAGCAACTTTTGCCTTAAATAGTCTTCCTTTTCATCTTCACCCCTTTCGCTGGGAAACTCCTATCTTTTAGGCTGTCCTATCAAGGATGCTTTAGATACTTCCCTCCTGGGCACCTGGGTGGCTCAGTTGGTTGAGCAAATGCCTTCGGCTCAGGCCATGATCCTGGAGTCCCAGGATGGAATCCCGAATCGGGCTCCCTGCTCCGTGGGAAGTCTGAGTCTCCCTCTGACCCTCCCTGCTCTCGTACTCTCTCTCTCAAATAAATAAATAAAAAACAAAAATAGATACTTCCCTCCTGTGTGCATATCTCAATTAGAATGCCATACAGTAAAAGTACAGGAAATCTGTTTGTGTATCTGCGTCTCCCACTAGACTCTTTACTTCTAGGGCAAGGACTGATGGTGCTGGTGATTGTGGTGGTTACACAATGTTTGTAGAAGGCAGGCAGAAAGGGAGGCAGAAAGGCAGGATTTCTCTAACTCTCAGCGACGTGAATCTAAATTAGTAAGGAGAGGTTTTGTTTGTTAACACACAACCCTCAAGGTTTTACGGGATCTGTGGTTTCACTACCGGAAATCTCAATTCTGGGAGCAAATGATATGTAATAGAATAGCTTTGCTATGACTGCTCAAAGAGTCTTTTGTGACTAGAAACTGTCAAGTGGAAAATAAAATGTTTTTGCCTCTCCTGTGTGAGATTAATGCTAAATGACAAACTCTCCAGTGGGCCTCAAACTGTGATCTAAGAAGGTGGGCCAGTGATCTTTCCATCACTGTTTAGCAATATCTCATTTTCAGTATTTAAAGGATATTGCAGACTTCAAAATCTGGAGGTTCAAGCTGAGAAACTGAGGAACTCTATCTACTAAAAGGCTGAGATCCTTAATTTGGGAAACAACAAAAATTTATAGTGATTTTAGAAAAAAATAGTGAGGGGAGACAAGAAGCAAATTTACTTTTACCTGGCAAGGTGGTTAGGGATGATGGGAGGTTTCCTTAAAGTCCAGAGAACTTGAATATAATCCATGAAGTAGTTTTTGAACATCTGCTATCCCAGGCATTGCAAAGAATATACAGATAAATAAAATATAGATCCTGCTTTCAAAGAGCTCATAATCTGCCCAGCAAGGACTTTGCAGAAACTGAGGCAGATCTCTATACCAGTGGTTTCCAAATTGTGTACGACAGAACCTAAAGTTAGTTTCTGACAGAGATGAGCATTTAAGGTTAAGCATTTTACAATGTTGTAAAATTCATTTGAAAAAGCGTTTCCCACCCAACGGCGAAGAACCAAGGAATCTATTGACTAAATTCTGTCATTGTGTGATTTCAGGAATTCAAGCTGATGTTGCTGCTGCTGGTGAAGGTGATGGTAATGATCATGAGAGTGCCAGTTAGTATTTATCGATTACGAATTATGTGCCAGGCATTCTGGACAGCCTGCAAAATCCTGCAAAGACTTTACATACAATGTCTTACTTAACCCACATCACCTTCTGAGATAGGTGCCATTATACAAATAAGGAAACCAAGGCTCAGGGAAATTAAGTGACTTATACAAGTCCACACAAATCTTTTCCATTAATATTCTTTTAAGCTTCTGGATCAGTTACTAAAACAAACCAACCAACCCCGCAGCACAATTACCACACCTGTGTGAATTGTACGTTTTAAATACTACTGTATAGGAAACAAAATGTAGAAACAAATTGTATTAGAGACACTGATAAAAGACTATGACTGTCATCTGTACCACTGGTTTCATTTTGTGCACTGAAAGTCATACATTTGATCCTTGAACAACACAGTTTTGAACTGCTTGGGTCTACTTATAGACAGATATTTTTATTCCCAATAAATACAGGACACTACTATAAATGGATTTTCTCTTCCCTATGATTTCCTTTTCTTCCTTATGATTTTCTCAATAACATTTTCTTTTTTCTAGGTTCCTATATTTTAAGAATATAGTACATAGTATATATGACATACAAAATACATGTTAACTGACTGTTTATGTTATCAGTGAGGCTTCCGGTCAACAGTAGGCTATTAGTAGTTCAGTTTTTGGGGAGTCAAAAGCTATATGTGGATTTTTCACTGTGTGGGGGATCGGCACCCCTAACCTCCATGTCATTCAAGAGTTAACTGTACAAATACCATATATATGAACCTATGAAAAATGTCATATCAATAGAATACTACTACATGCTTTATATATTATGATTCTTTGTATGATTTCACTTGGGGAAAGAGGGAGGAAGTTTTTGTTCAAAAGCTTTGAAAACCACTGGTCTAGACCATTTCAGGACTGGACTTTGGGGATTAAGAAGGGATGCAGCCTAACTGAAAAGTTCGGGATGTTTGTTCTCCATAGCCAGGAACTTTGTGGTTGCAATGCCTAACTTTTAAGCAATCTGTACTCACAGAAGGTATAATTACCTTGGATCGAAGTGACTTGGCCAGAGTATGTGAGGGGAGGAATCTAGCAAGCTGTTCTTAAGCTGTGGCTAACAGAGCTTCTTAGAGACCCTCCATAATGACCACAAAGATAGGAAGTTATTCTATATTATAATAATAATTATCATGAAACTATGACATCAGGAACAGCTACCAGCAGTAATCAAGTGATTACTATGCTAAACAATTTAAATGTATTATGTCATGTATTCTTCAAAACAATCTTGGTACATGGATACTATTATTATCTCTATTTTACCAGTGCAAATATGCAGGCTTGGGAAAGTTTGAGGGGGCTAAATCACTTGTGTAAGGTGGCACTGCTAGGAAGAGGAAGAGCTGGAATAGATCTCAGGTCTGTCCAGCACTACCTCCTCTGCTTTTAACCACTATGGCCAACAGCCCGCTGGCTCCAGTTAGCTATATAAAAACTCCACTATGCAGCTCTCTTTAATTTAAGCTCCTCAAAAGTAGTAGGAAAACATGGCATCAGGCAGAAAATGGGTTGAGTACCAAATTTCTTGTGGAAAGCTATGCCCTTCTCAAGGATAATAGTGGCACTATATCATCAAGCATGGAGAATGGTCTTCATTTCTTCACTGAATGGCTAATGAGATTGCCCCCAACAAGGTTTCTCCTGAGGTGGGCACAATCAACCTTTCTGTGTATCTCAAGCATCTTATTTCAGGCCAGTCCCTTGAAGTCTTCTTCAGGATCCTCCTCTTAACATCCAGGTGAGAGCTCTTTGGGGAAGGTGAGGCATTGAAAATAAGAGTTTCTCAAGTCAAGCAGCATGCCTGAGGGTGTTTCATAAGTGATCAATATGTTCTCTGAAGGTTCTGAATACATGCATAAGTAAGATAACTGATCAATAAATATCTCTTCAACAACTGGTTATCACCATTTTGGAGCGAACAAAAGCTTGCTTTGGACCCTCCCCAGCAAGATGCTAGCCATTCATGTCACATTACAACCCCGCATTTCCATTTCTCAAGTGACATTTGCACCAAGAACTTAATTTCCATCCTGTATGAATAACAACCAAGAGGTGATTTTTTTAATGCTTAAACAGAGTGTTTTCTCCTAAACAAACCATATGCCAGCCCACCTAGGACAACAATCATTTCCCAAATTTTTAATAACTTATCTGTCTAGACATCAGCTCATACTGAAAAAGAAAAAAAAACCTGTCAGAGGGTAAAACAATCAACATCTGCAAAGATTAAGAATCTGGACACAGCAAAGGTGGATGAAAAATAAATAAATTGCACTTCAATATGGTGATTAATGCTCAAGAAAGATAAGCCCAGGGGTGGGCCACGGCAGGCACTAGTAAATATCTTCTCTTAAAAATCTTGCCAGTAAATCATAATTACATACCAGGATCATAAAGTCTTTTTGAGGAGGTTCCTTTCTCTTGGCAAGTGGACAGGGCCTTAAAAATATAATAAAACTACAGGAAAGATTGATGATTATAATAAGTTTACCCTTAATTTCTTCCAGCTACCAGTTGATAGGAAATGGTATGCAAGTTTATCTCCTCTCTGATAGGGAAGGGAGGTGTCTGAAATAATAGAACTTTAAAGTTCTGTGGAGTCTTGTGTCTATATCTATTATTATCTGAGAATTTGCCAACAACCTGGTGAGGTGCTCCAGCAGATAATGTTATCACTATTTTGCAAATGAAGCAACTCAGGAAGAGTTGCAGTGAATGGCCTAAGGCCACAGTGGTCAGGCCAGAAGTCCTCCAATTTGTACCCAATGAGTTTCCATTTACTCCTATTTCCTCAAAACAAAGGGTTAGTTAATGGTACTAGGTCACTTATGGATTTAATTTATCCAGGATATTCTAATTTAACAGCAAGAGAAACAGAGTGAGGTGTATTTGGACTGTAAGTATCTGAGATCTGTGTATCCAGGGCACCTGTGCATGCCAAAGCTGATTGCTGAGAGCATTTTTATTTTCAAAGCTGTAGGCATTTCAAGTGCATCTCCTTAATTTCATTTCTTCCCCCTCTACTGCTATTTGGAGGGAGGGAATGCTCGCTGTTGATGACTGGGGTAGGATTAGACGGAAGGAAGAGAGACTTAAGGAACCCATGCGAGGGAGGCTATTAGGAGGGCCTGCTTGTGCTGAGAGTGGGGGCTGTTTTTCACATGCTAAAACAGGCATTTTCACAAAAGCATACCTAGATCTTAGTGAAGAGGAGCAAGAGATGAGCCTTATCAGGGAAAAAGAAAAGACTCACAGGGAATAACATTAGTGTTTGTTTTAACAGAAAAGCAGGAAATGTGTTTTGGGGCCCATCCAAAATGCCTGCCCAGTAAAAGGAGTGAGAGATGGTGTCAATAGATTTGTAGGCTTATCTAGCTTTCCCCAAACAACTATTGTATGTAAATACTGGTTTATTACCACTGACTCTAATTATATTAGAGGATCTGGCACTACATAAGACAAACAAAGATTTATATTCTCTCAGAAATATCAGATGCAGTACAACACACTGGCTAGAGTTTCTCTGTCTCTGTCACCAGAAATTCGAAAACAGAGTGAGTTTCTTGCTGCTTAACACACCTTAAGCCTCGCGTATGAAGGAACACTCTACTGAATCCAGGACTGCCAGAAACTCATAAGGAACGAGGAAGGACAGGTGAAGGGTCAGGGAACATCATCGTCATCACGTGCCATTTGAGGAGCCATTTTTGGTTTGTAGACTTGTGGGGAGAGGGTCTCTCCACCCCACCCCTGCCCCCACTAAGTTAACAAAAGCACTGACCACCTTTGCCTTTCCTGGGACCTTCTGGCACCCCACCACCTCGGGGATATACACCACTGAATGAAAAGGGAGCCCAGCTGACATAGGAAAGTTTCTGGGATTCTGGCTGGCAGCATATAATGATTCGAGTGGGTACACACGTGTTAGCCAAACAACCATGCACAACAGTGGCAGTTCCCGGATCCAGGAAAAGAACACACTGAATTTCACGTTACAGCTAATTTGACAAAATTCTGGCACGATCAAAACATCAGCACAGCCTGGAGTGCTGTGGAATTGTCTCAGGGTGTGCATGCCAAATAAGCAAAGCTAAGAAAGTGACTTTCTTTTGAAAGGTCTTATTAGTCACTGCTGGGCGGTGTATTATTTGACCCATTAGCTCTTACTTGGGGAAAGCTAAAGGTTGGTAATACCTTATTATGGAATTTAGGAGAGTAGATTATATACATGGAATGTTCAGTAACCTCAATGGCAGGCACGCAGGAGGATTACTACATCCATCAGAGTAACCCAAGGTGAAAGAGTTTTATTTGGGGCACATCACGTTAGAGAGTCAGCGTCACAATCCCACACTAAATAAAAATGTGCATCTCCAAATGAAAGGATTGATGTTAAAATTCAGGTGTAAGAAGATGATTGATTTAATATTAACACATTTTAAAAGAAGGAAAATGATCTCTTTGAGGGAAATGAATCACTGGATTGCCTGGCTTACAAAGTTAATCATAACACTGGGACTAGTCCATCTGAACTGAATCAGCATGTTCTGCAGAATCCCAGAAGAGTGGGATAATCTGACCTGCCATGCTTCCAGTGGCATTTAGGCAGTTTCCACTGCTTTGCTAGAATTAGGATGCATTGGCTTTGCCTGGTTTCTGTATAGTCCAGTCAGAACTGGTTTTCCAGCCTAGGTCCAGGGCCCTCTGGAGGTTCACAAAGACTGAAGGCAATGTAGGAGTTAAACATCTGTGACTTCTGGTTTTCAGGAACACTGGGGATAGTATCTAGTGGTTCTCATCTATTCAAAGCTGTTCAGAACCATCACGTTATCAAGAGACGTTAATTAAAGTTTTCATTCTCTCCCCATCTCATTTGCTACAAAGTATATGGGTTGAGGGTTAAGCCTGTGGCCACTGCACTGAGCAAAGGGAAATTCATAGAGACATGGAAAATGCAGTGTATGATGATTTTTAATCATAAAACTCTCTAATCAAACCTCTCAGAGTTATGCTCAGTAGTCAGTGACTAATAGGTTGAGGAGGAAAAGATTATATTCAATCTGCCTGTTAACTACAAGACTTTAATCAATTTCAGTGGAAAATGCTCTGAGGCAGAAAGAAATATAATAGGACAGTGATCTAATCTCTCAGAAAGCTGGGTGCCATTTTCTATTTTCTCTCCAACTGGGAAGACACTAATGCTGAGAACATTCCCAAGTATATTCCACATGGATGCTGAGGAAGAAGAGGGTCATTTTGCTCAGTGAACCACAGGAGTCCTTAGCTACAAACAGCTGAAATCTGAATATCCTGGTATAGTTGGATTTAATCATGCCAGAGCATTTGGAGGGCCTTGTTGAAGGGGGTGGAGGTGTTGTGGTAAACCTGTGGTCTCAAAGGTCTGCCGTCCTCTCCAAGAAAGCCAATAAAATCCTACAACTAGCATACAGCAGTGCTGGTGGAAACAAAACCTGTCTTTGAAATGGATTTGAACCACAGGTAAATAGTTTGTAAACTCTGGTCTAGGCTACAGTTATTAGAGAATTTCAGATGTAAGAATGGTTATAGCATGCTTTGCCAAGGCAATGCAATTCGAATGAATCTTGGCATATAAGTAGGAATTTTCTTCTCTCCAACTACTGCATTTCACATAAATCTACTTTTGTAAGGTCTACAAACATTACCACCCAACACACACACACACACACACACACACACACACACACACACACACACCCTTCCCTATCAACACATTCCTATACCCCCATTGATTTAGAATCAGGGAAACCTATCCCTTTCCTACCTACAGGATTTATCAAAGAAGGAGAGAACTTGATAAACCATCCTATAACTCAAATTTCATTTCCTCCAAGGAAACTTTCCTGATTATATTCTTCCCAAATGACCTCTCCCCTCAACTGCCCCAACTGACTACTCTAGGACTCAATTGCCTGTACCATTTATTTAGTTCACAGAGAGGCTTTCAATAAAATAGCAGATCTCTTTGTGAAATGGGATGTATCAAAGTCACAGGATGGGCAGAAAAGCAAATGTGGAATTGTTGGATGGTTAATGGATTCAGACTATGGCTCTGTAAATGGCTTTTCTGCCTATCAGCCAGACGACCACTTAAAATTGATAAATCTCAGTCCTTTCCATCTGTAAAATGGGTATAATAATCCCTACCTATCTCATATAAACTGGTGAGTGGCTCCAATCAGATAACATATGAAAACCCTTAACAGAGGTGTAAAGGCAATGCCATCATCATCATTATTATTCACCATTCTGGTCTGTGAGAATGGGTTGTTTAAAGTTCCCTCTGAAAGAATAATCCATCTTACAATTTACTAGTTGCAAAAAGCAACCCTCATTATGTGTTATGCATTGCTCCTGGTAGCCTCACATGATGAGAATTTTAAAAGTAACACATTTTGAGCTGCACGTTGAATATAAGACTTATACAAAGGAGATCTGACTATATTGTTCAGCTCCTCTTAAAAAACAACAACAGTGAAGACCAAAGAGGGTAAAGCACAAATAAAGGCAACGTAACCAGTAATGCTGAAGGAAAGGGAGGTGATTACCTACAGGCATAGGGAGGTGATTACTTACAGGCATCCAAGCCAAGATACCAGCCACAGGACAGAAGTCCACAGATTTGCAGTCTCCATTGTGACTTCAGTCAATGTGTGGCTTGGGTATCTTCCTAGCAACCACTTACATATCCTTTTCCATTCTCCTTCCCTGCCTCTCTTTACTCCCACTGATTAGGTAGTGCAGATAATGATTAAGAACGCAGATGTGGGTTAGCCAGACCTCAGTTTAAATCCCGGTTCTGCTGCTTACTAGCTTTATGACCCTCAGCAAGTTGTTCATCTTTTCTGAATAGTGGTATCTCATTTGTAAAATGGGTAATAATAGTAATGAAGGCAGAGTCTGGCACACTGTTTATTCTCAACAATTATTAGTTGTTATAGTAGATAATTGTTGTTGTAGTAGATAATAAATATTTGTTTATTTATAATTATAACTACTTATAATTATAAATAAACATTAGTTGTTAGAGTAGATAATAAACAATTTCTTAATATACTTCTCACAACTCTCCACAGTAGTGATCCATGCTCCAAAATGGTCCTTTACCTCTATCAAAACAACTCTAGCCAGATCCTCAGCAAAAATTTAAGAAGCCAATTTGTACTAATGTGTAAATGTGACTTATACTTTCTAGATATATATTAAGATAAAGTTTAGGAGTATCAGTGGCCAAGGGAATGGACCCATAATAGTCTAATTTTAGACAGAATATAATAAATGGCAGGTAAAATATTTGGGACCCTTGCATAGTGAGAGTTACTAGGAATATTTAGAGATTATTCAGCTTAATAAACAGCCACATACTAACATCAAGCCTTACCTAAATTTATTTTTCTCCTGGTCCTTCCTCCATTTAAATATAAAATCTAACAGGCCAAGTCAACAGGCATTTAGTAAGTGCCTGTTGTATGCCTGACATCATGCTGGATGAAGGATATAGGTAATGAAGATTAGTTTCTTTCTCCTTCTTAAACAAAAGAGAGAGAGAGAGAGAGAGAGAGAGAAAAGAAAGAGAGATGAATATAGTTTCAACAGTTCAATAGGAGTCAAGAGTCAAGATTGAGTAAAACAGTAGGAGAAGGTAATGTGATGAAGACTTGTACCTTGAGCAAATAAAAATAAAAAGTACCTGAACCTCCATTTTTTCATCCTAAATGAGTGTAATGCTCCATAAAATTTTTCTTTCCTATTTCATAGTGTTCTTGCCAGGATCAAATGAGATAGTACGCATTAAAGAGATTTGGTTAACTGCATATGAATATTAGATGTTGATGAAAAGCTCATACTGGGCTATGGGAATGAGTATTATGGAAGTAGCAACCCACACTGGAAGATGAGAAAGGAGAAACTGCCAGAATGAAATGCAAACAGATGCGCTCTAGGGGCTTCCACTAATGTATATTATCTGATATCAACAGCACCTCAAGCAAACAGAGAAAATCCTACCACCCTACTGCCCTTGGGTTTATTACGAAGTAAAATTGTAAATAAGGTTCTTAGTACAATGACTGGCACATGCATCATCTTCGTTTTGCTACTGTTATCATATTAGTAGTAGTAGTAGTAGTAGTAGGCATTTGCACACAACAGTTTAAGCTATGGTCTTGTTTTTAAGAGCTCTGTAGTGAGAAATGAAAGCACTAGTAAGTTTCCATTCCAAAGCCTGCTTGGAATCGTCTGACTGCCACTAAGTAACCTGTGTGTTAGCAGAGGGGAGACCTCCCCCTGGCTGATTACTGTTCCATGTAATATAGGTATAAGATTAAAATAGTGGTCAGTTCTGGATGACAAAAAAGGACTAAAGCCTTCCTTGTTGTCAATTTCAATGCTTTATTAATGGAGACAAAAATAAAGTGAATGTTATTCTACTTATACAATTATTAAAACCCAGTACAAAATCCTACTTAGGTTTTGAAGCAGGTCTCTACCCTGGACATGCAGAGTAGCACATGACTTCCAAAATATTCTCCTACCAAACCTACCAAGTTTGTAGAACCCACATTTACAACATCCCTAATCTCATATAAAAACAATATCACATTGATGGAAAATACAAAAGTGCAGACTCCTCAATCTCACAGTAAATAAAATGTCATGTTTTGATTTAAACAATCCTGTCCCAATATACCTTTCTAATTTTATTTTCCACCATTTTCAACCTCATATTCTTTGCAAAGCTTTTAGCTTCATCAGAATGTCCACATTCTGTTTACTGAGGGCACAACTAGTATAAACCTCAGGGCCTATGTATTTGTTTCCATGGCAATGTGTTTACTGAAACTCTATGTTCTTCCCTTAGAGTGGTATTTCTCATCCTTCAGAATGGCAAGAAACTCTAGAATGGATTCATGGATCTATTTGGGAAACACTGACAAAAGAAAGTTAAATCTTATTTAATTAAAAAAGCCTTCTGATAATGCATTGCCATTTTAAAAGACAAGTACTGGTGGGGTGCCTGGGTGGCTTCATTGTTTTTTTTTTTAAGATTTTTAAAATTTTTTTATTTATTTGACAGAGAGAGAGAGAGAGATCACAAGTAGGCTGAGAGGCAGGCAGAGAGAGAGAGGAGGAAGCAGGCTCCCTGCTGAGCAGGGAGCCCGATGTGGGGCTCAATCCCAGGACCCTGAGATCATGACGTGAGCCGAAGGCAGAGGCTTTAACCCACTGAGCCACACAGGAGCCCTGGGTGGCTCCATTGGTTAAACATCCAATTCTTATTTCTGCTCAGGTAGTGATCTCAGGGTTGTGAGAGAGAACCCCTCGTCCATGATGGGAAGTCTGCTTGAGATGCTTCCCCTCTGCCCCTGCCCCTGCTCATGCGCTATCTCTCTCTCCCTTTTTCTCTCTCAGAAAGATAAATAAATCTTTAAAAAATAATATAAAAGATAAGGACTGGTAAATGAATTCAACACGAGTACAAGTGTGAAAACTCAGAAGGATTATTACCATTTTGACATTAGAAGAATGTTTCTTAAACTTATGAACTTGTAGATCCCCAAGAATAACTTTTGCTCACACCCAAAGATTGAGAGAACACAATATGAGAAACCACAGTACTTTTTCAGCTTTCAATCAATTTGATATAATGGATAGATCCTAATAGAAAGATGCTGGGTCCAAGAATTTCTTTCTTTTTTTATAATTCCAGTATAATTAATATACAGTGTTATATTCATTTCAGGTGTACACTATAATGATTCAACAATTCTATCCACGTCTTGGTGCTCAAGATAAGTGTACTCTTAATCCCCTTTATACATTTCACCCATTCCCCAACTCACCCTCTGGCAACCACGAGCTTGTTCTCTGTATTTAAGACTCTTTTTCTTTTGTTTGTCTCTTTTTTATTCTGTGTATTTTTATTGTTTCTTTAATTCCACATATGAGTGAAATCATATGGTATTTGTTTCCTTTGGACTGACTTATTTCACTCAGCATTATACCCTGTAGATCCATCCATGTTGATGCAAATGGCAAGATTTCACTCTTTTTGTGACTAAGTAATATTCCACACGGTGGGGGTATATATACATTTTCTTCATTATCCATTTATTCAACATAGTACTGGAAGTCTTAGGCACAGCAATCAGACAGGAAGAAGAAATAAAAGGCATCGGAATTGGTAAGGAAGAAGTAAAACTTTCAGTATTTGCAGATGACATGACACTATATATAGAAAACGCTAAAAGCTCCAAAAAGCCACCAGAACTGATAAATGAATTCGGTAAAGTAGCAGGACATAAAAATAACACAGAGGAATCTGTTGTATTTCTATACACTAATAATAAATTGTAGGAAATTGGCTGATAACATCTGTGGTTGAGCTATTCTAGTGACGTGAATATTTTGGATATTATTTTCTAGCAGTGTGAATAAATACTCTTTCTTTATGGAAAAACCTAATATTTATACTTACAGTTGCCATAAAAAGTGAAAAGGCATTAAGAAACAGTTCACAGCCATGAAATGCAAATGGTTATGATAATCCCCATCACAGTCTCATAGTAAATTGGCCATGAGGTGACAACTGTTGAAGGTGGGTGATAGGAACACAGTCATATTATACAGTTCTCTCTGCTTTATTTGGGTATGACACTTTCCATAAGGAAAGCAATGGATCTGTTAGCTAAATGACTACAGCAAAAGACTGTGAAGAAATATTACAGAAGATATTTATCACCACAGATATACTGTGAGTGAAATTGACTTTGACTTTGCACCACCAGCTACTGTCCTCAGATATCTAGCCTTGTGCTTCTATAGATGACAATAATCTCAGGTTTTAGTATCAGAAGAGTAATAAAGATCACCTGACGCCAGAAGACAAACTATTCGAATAGTTTAAAACATCATTCTAACAGGTTCTGTGTGGCATTCTTTAAATAGGTTCTTTCTTCCTAATCTACAATTTATATTATTGGATGTCTACAAAAACTCAATGGCACGTGATGTGATGAGCACTGGGTGTTATACAACTAATGAATCATTGAATACTACACTAAAAACTAGTGATATACTGTATATTGGCTAACTGAATTTAAATTAAAAGAAAAACCAAAAAGCAAAGAAACTCAATGGTCTATTCCTCTACTAAGCCCATACAGAGATTTGTGGTACCTTCAGATACTCTAGACCATCCATGTGATATTTGGTTGATATCTTGACAAGAACTCTATGTGGGTGTGTTAAGATCTGTCTTTATATTAGAGATGTCTCCTTTATCTTCTATGATTTTTAGTGACAGTCTCATTGGCTAGGGTCTTTTCTAAAGCCATCAGCAATAGTAAATTTGGTTAAAACAAAAAGCATTATTGAAGAGCTTTATGGCAAACTATACATGAGAAGAGCCCATAGCAGTACACATGGAAATGACTTTCAAGGGACACCTAGGTGGCTCAGTCGGGGTTGGGCATCTGCCTTTGGCTCAGGTCATGATCCCAGGGTCCTGGGATGGAGTCCCGCATCAGGTTCCTTGCTCAGTGGGAAGTCTGCTTCCCCCTCTGCCTGCTGTTCACCCTGCTTGTGCTCTCTCTCTCTCTCTCTCTCTGACAAATAAATAAATAAAATATTTAAAAAAATAAACAGAGTTTCAAGAAGTCTAAAAAATTAAAAAAAAAAGACCTCCAAATTGAGACAGGCGGACACAGTATATGCAGTAGTGCTCTCACTAGGCTTTTGATGCTATTTGTAGTTTTAATCCTTAAACACTGTCTCACATTCTAAATACTTGTAAGAAACAAACCTGCAATAAGACCATGTATGCAAGGCCTTACTCTAGATTGAGATGCAGCACAGGTGCTAAAAGTCCTTATTTGTTTGAGTTTTACAGATAGTCAGGATCGTGTCATTGATTCACTCAGGGCTAGTTGTTTGTGTGCTTAAATAACAAATACAAATGTATTGGCATAGGAATCTCAGGAATCTGATTTTATAATGTGGAATCCATCAAAATACTCAAAAGGAGACGTTTAAATGGAAAATTCCTGGGCGCCTGGGTGGCTCAGTGGGTTAAAGCCTCTGCCTTCGGCTCAGGTCATGATCTCAGGGTCCTGGGATCGAGGCCCACATCGGGCTCCCTGCTTGACAAGGAGCCTGCTTCCTCCTCTCTCTCTGCCTGCCTCTCTGCCTACTTGTAATCTCTCTCTGTCAAATAAATAAAATCTTTAAAAAAAAAATAAATAAATGGAAAATTCCTTCTGTGCAAGATTAAAGACCAGATTCTGTTGTTACTAGCCATCTCTGGGAGTAAATTACACAGCCGGCAATTATACAACTTTCTTTAAAATAGGACCTGGTGTAATAAAAAGAAAACAGACTCTGAGTCAGAAAACCTGAGTTCTAGTTCAGGCTCCTCTAATACCAACCACCTACCTACCCTTAGGCAAGTCATTTAACCCCATCCCATGGTCAGAGGATCACAGAATTATAGCTGTTCTGTTATTCTAACAATAAACAGCAAGAGGTGGGGAAGAGTCCAAAAGAGAGCATTTTAAACATTAACAAGTCAGGAAAAGACAGATGTTGGTGAGGATGTGGAGAACGGGGAACCCTCCTATACTGTTGGTGGGAATGCAAGCTGGTACAGCCACTCTGGAAAATAGCATGGGGTTTCCTCAGGACGTTAAAAATAGAGCTACCCTACAACCCAGCAATCACACTACTAGGTATTCACCCCAAAGATACAGATGTAGTAAAAGAAAGGGTACCTGTATCCCAATGTTCAGCAATGTCCACAATAAGCCAAATTGTGGAAGGAACTGAGATGTCCTTCAACAGATGAATGGAAAAAGAAGATGTGGTCCATATATACAATGGAATATTATTCAGCCATCAAAAACTGAAATCTTGCCATTTGTAGCAACGTGTATGGAACTAGGGGATATAATGCCAAGCGAAATAAGTCAATCAGAGAAAGACAATTATCACATGGTCTCACTGATATGTAGAATTTAAGAAACAAAACAGAGGATCATTTGGGAAGAGAGGAAAAAATGAAATAAGATGAAACCAGAAAAGAAGACAAACCATAAGAGACTCTTAATCATAGGAAACAATCTGAGGGTTGCTGGAGGGGTGGGGCATAGAGGGATGGGGTGGCCAGGTGATGGACATTAAGGAGGGCATGTGATATAAAGAGCACTGGGTATTATATAAGACTGATGAATCATAGACCTGTACCTCTGAAACCAATAATATATTATATGTTAAATAAAATAGAAATTAAGAGGATTTTATTGAAATTAAATTATTCTAGGTTAACACCTTTGTATACCACTGCAGTATACAGCTACAGGGACACCAAAGAGGCAGAAGGGACTCAATCAAGGGGGCAAAAAACACTTTGCATTAAACAACACAGCCTATGGTTTGAACGATAATGATCAAACTCATAAGAAGTAGCTTGATTTTTGCAGAAGCAAGAAAACAGGAATGAGTGAAATGGAAGAGAAGTGATTTAGTAAGACTATCCCAGCAAAAGGGACCAGGTTGGTGAGACCAGTGATGTTGTTCCACAGGGGACATGAAGTACAGTGTGACTATTTCCAGCTCTCCACCTTCAGGGGACATGGTAGGATTGCACTTTCTGGCCTCCAATTGATCCCCTGATCAAAGCTGACCAATGATAAATGAAAAAAAGTGATATGGGTCCGCGGCAGAAATAAGATTTAATTGGTGTCACAGGGTGAGACCTTCAGAGCTCTCTTTCCCTCTGACACAACAATGAGCAACGTTCCAGATGGTGGCTCTTCCATTTGGGTCTGAGGTTGAGGACCACATCATATCCCACATGTGACCCATGATGCACATGCAGGATAAACAATAAATAAACCTTTATTTTAAACCACTGTGATGTTGGGAGTCATTTGCTATAGCAACATAACCCATCTTATGCTGACTGAAGGGATGGCAGTTATAAGGTCAAGCACTCTTCCTAACAGAGGGGGGAAAAAGAGCTCTCACAGCAGATGAGGCTCAGTTAAGGGTCTTGGTTTGTGTCCTGAAATATAAGGTTCTATTATGGATATGAACAGAAGTATGTCACTATTACTGGCAGCTAATAGTAGATGTGAAAAATAAAGAGGACAACTCGGGACAGGCTCAAGGGACTGGTAACTTGATATAAATCCTTCCTCTCATTCTGTTCCAAGTAAATAGTGACTGAAAGTCATATGGCTCTTCAGTGGCCTGTCCAGAATAACAGGCTCTGGGCCAGTTTGTAGCCAGCAGGTGTCCTCCATAACAGGCCTGGCACCTTCATTTTGTCTGTCTATTTAGTAGCAGAGTGGGCAAAAAAGCTGAATGAACAAGGAAGGAAGGATTACCTTTTCACCATTGGAGGCCCTTAAAGATGACCAGGCTGAGAAAAGTATCGAAAACTTTAGTGGATGAAATTAAAAGTATATTCGTATGTAATGTAAGGCTAACTCGTCTCCATCCAAATTATTTTCTCCTGAAATTCTAACGATCGTGGATCCTGCCCTAACCAGGACTATTAATAGGTATAGGGCTATGACAAGGCTAGCGAACAGCACCATGGGAAGATGGCGGTAATTACAGGCCGTCTTCTTGGCATGACCTCTGTCCATTAGCAACACCTTAAATGGGGAGGGGGCGGGGGGCAGGGGCTGGGGATGGTGAGCTGTACCACAGCACTACGAGAATGAACTGTCAGTAGTAGCTACAATTTACTGAACCACATACAACAATGAGGCACTTTATGAACATTATAGCTAATCCTCACCGCCATAAGAGGTAGCTATGACATTTTTCAAATGAGAAGACAAAAGAACGTCCATGAAGTGCAGAAGGAGAGAGTCTAGAAGGACAAGTAAGTCAAGAGTAAGATGCTACTGGTAGTTCCGTGAAGTACTCAAGGGAAGCAGTTCAATTTTGCTGATTAAGAAGTGACTTTTCAGAAATTAATTTCAGCGAGTTGATTGGGAAGAAAGCCAGAATACAGAGAAAGAATGAATGAGTAGCAGAGAAAGATGTGCACTAACTGTAGACTATTTTTTCATGAAATACGGTACTTCGCACATACTTTACCCATATCCATGTAAATCTCATCAAAGCTATGGATCTTTCCCCCAGAAAAATGCACATACATATCTGATTTTACATACAATTTCAGGGCACTCATACACCCACCTGAAACCCACGTAGAAACTCCAGGTTAGGAATGAATGATATATACTAAAACTTAAGAAGGTGGGGGTGGACCTATGGGCGTGATCCTCAGGTGGTTTCAAATGCACTGGTAATATTTTATTTCTTTTTTCTGTTAACATTTTATTTCTAAGTCATCTCCACATCCAAAGTGGCACCCTAAATCACAACCCCGAGATCAAGAGTCATACCCTCCACCCACTGAGCCAACCAGGTGCCCCAGTAACATTTTATTTCTTAAGCTAGGTGATGCCCATATACTCATTATGTTATGTCCATGACATTATTATGAATGTTCATTATATTGTTTTATATAATATTTTATATAAAACATTTTGTTGTTCTAACTTTTTAAATAGGAAAGGATGATTATATAGAAGAAAATCTTTGTTTGTAGGAAATTCACACTGAAGTATTAGGGAGTGCTGTGCTGTCATGTTGGCAAATTACTCTCAAAATGTTAAAGAACCAGTTTTTGTACCATAGCTGAAACTTTTCTGTAATCTTGAGATTGTTTCAGAATTTTCTAAAGGACAGTAAAAGACACTTAACACTAAAAAGAAAAAAAAAACCTGACAAACAAAAAACCTTAAATAAGGACATAGTCTCGATGGCATACAGAAGGGCATAAGCAAATTTGTGGAGAAATGTCCATATGGAAATGCACTGAGTGATCCTTTAAAATTGAGAAAGGAACTGCTATCTATCTGGCTCTAAAGAACAATGCTTTATGTCAGAATTCTCTTTTCCCTACTGACTTATACTCTGACTGGGAGAGTATAAACTGGGAGGCAGTGAACAAAGCAGCAGCAATCTCTCTCAGCACCTCTCGCTCTCCCGGCCATCAGGGACACTGGGAACCTCAAGCTTCTCTCATGGCTTCAAGACTGGAGACCTCAGGCTAAAGGCTTCCAAACAGGTGCTGGGCATCAAACCAGAAGTTATGGATTTCCTGCAACTTGACCACTGTGCCTTCAATTCTTCTGGAAGTCCAGCGGGGAGAGATTTGGGGGGTGGGGGGAGAAATCGAATTTTTTAATTGAGTAGGCACCTTGGCGAAGTTACAACTTCTTTTTTTTTAAAGATTTTATTTATCTGACAGAGAGAGCAAGCAAGAGAGCGAGAGAGTGAAAGAGAATGAGTGGGAAGAGTGGCAGAGGGAGAAACAGACTCCCCACTGAGCGGGGAGCCCGATATGGGACTCTATCCCAGGACCCTGGGATCATGACCTCAGCCAAAGGCAGATGCTTAACCAACTGAGCCACCCAAATGTCCCAATGTTACAACTTCTTAAGCAGGGGAAGGATAAAAGTGGTGATTTAGGAGCACAGTACATAGAGGAAGAACACTAAAGACAAAAAAATGGTTAAAGCTAGTATTTGTCTTTATAATAAAAATATAAATAAAAAAGAAGACTCTTGGTATGTGTATTTATGTTTGATATACAGGATATAGGCAGTTTGTTATATGTATAGGCAAATTGTCTGGCATAAGAATGGGCAAGAGATCCACTGACCATAGAATTCAGGACAGTGCTTTGTAGCCCAATTCCCTCTGCCTGGCTTTTAAGGCCTCCATGACCTGACCCAGCTCCAATTATCCATAGTCATTTCCCTCCACTGCTGTGTTATAGCCAGGTAGCTCTTCTCCTGTCCCCCACTTAACCATATTCATTCCTTCTAGGGCCGCAGTGTATGCTTGTTCACAGGGTCTCCTGCAAAAGGAAACCTGATTGTGGGCACAAGTGGCAACTGGAATCCAGATGGCTCACTGTTCAGCAAGGAGTGAGATATGGCAGGAAGCTATGACGGCCGAGAGGAAAGGGCCTTTTCCTAATTTCCTCAAAGACACTGCACCCTGATACCTCCTCCATATTTTTGCTCACGCTCTGATCAGTTTGTCTCTCTGATGATTCAACAGGCTACCTTTTTAAATCAAAGTTGAATCATCTTTCCTGGAAAATATATTTCTAAAGACCTAGAGAAGAAAGCTTGCAATCAGGGATGTCCAGGAACACGGAGAACATACAGTATCTGCCTTTTTCACTTATTTTCTACTAGTCCCTTAAGGCCTGGCACAAATCCTACTTCAGTAAAACCTTCCCCAACTATAACACATATGGACCTCTTTCTTCTTACACTTTCTATGGCACCTCATTCTGTCCTATGAAGTTTAACGCCCAATTATTATGTAATTCGGTGTTTTAAAATCATGGCAGTATCTCGACAGTTCTGCAACATGTGATTTTAATTTCATTTGAAAAATATATTTTAAACTATTTTAAAACCATAATAAAACACAGCATGCAGCATTCAAATGGGCTGCATACCAAACATTAACTCATCGGAAACCACCAATTGTGTTAATGTGTGTTGCCAAGTTAACGCTGTGTATTTATGTGCATGGGTGAGAGAGAGAAGAGAGAGAAGAAAGTAGTGTTTGTAGACCTGAAAATATAGACTTTCTTGCTACATCTGTTTAACTGAAGTGTTAAACATAACACTTGACAGAGCAATACCAAGTGTCAAACAAAAAAGCCCTCACCCCATGATGTCCACTATTCATTTGCATACATCAGTATTTTCTCCACACTATATAACCAAAATAAAACAGAAACTGGAGATGAAGACTGCTCATAGCTCTCAATTTCAGATTTTTTTGGTTTTTTTTTCTCAGTCTCTTTCTTCTTACTGACTTTAAAAATATATCAATGTTAAAAAAAAAGTTTTACTTACTGGCAAAACAACTATTTTGGTCTGGATTATATATGGGGGATCATATGAAGTTTGGGGAATAAAGGGTCTACTGCTGTAAATTTTGAAAAATGCTCTAATAATTCTTTTTCTACATCATTATCAACATCAACATGAGCATTATTATCTCTGGGCATGCTCTGGGTATCTAGTTGCATGTTAGGTGCTGGTAAGTATTTATGCAACTTAATCTTATCTTCAAGGCAAAGTCACATAAGTCTTATAAGCCTAAAGTTAATCCTCATCTTTAAGGGATCTGCTACACTAACAGAGTTTAGAGATTCTAGGCATTTTAGATTTTTCTCTGTCGACCATCTTCCCTCTGGGTAAAGAAAAGTGGTCACTCAATGATTTAGAGAACAGGGAGAAATACCATTTAACTTTCATTCCCTCCTTAGCAGAAAATCTGTCTCCCAAAGGACCAATTCAGACTCTTGACCAGCAGTCCCAGACATTTCTGGGAAAGTCTGATCTCTAGGAGGTGAATCTTGTATCACTTTTTGGTCAGGGAAATTTCCACTGGAGAGCACCA
The DNA here is from genome assembly GCA_002007465.1 of Ailurus styani. NCBI lineage: Eukaryota > Metazoa > Chordata > Mammalia > Carnivora > Ailuridae > Ailurus > Ailurus styani. Next base: position 153,737 of record LNAC01000731.1, read on the forward strand.
ACTCTCCCCCAGTACATGTGAACCAGATTGAAAGATACTGGTGAACTAGCCCTATTGTTGCTAGCAAAGGGGAACTGGGACTTCGAAGATGCCTGGGGAGCTCCCTTCAGACATAATCATCAGTTGGGACCTTGGTCTCCACAGGGGGTCACAAAGGTAGGGCAACAGAGGTAGAGGTTTCTTGGGGAGAGGGGAACTGGATCAAGTGTAAAAATTCTAACTCTTCTTCTCTCCTAGGAAGCTTGAAAAACAAATTCAACAAGTAATTAAGTGATTTGCTCTCGTGTGTCCCCCAAATGGGCTCGGCACTCATTTCTGGTACACAGGCTGTCACAGTGAGTGATAAGAGAAGGATAACCACAGCAATGATTTTACAGCTAATAACTTGGTGATTTGTCCTAAGGCCATAGTTAGTGTTGCAGTCTAGATTTGAACCCAGGAACATTTGGCTCCAGATTTTTTTTATTTTTTAACCACACTATAACTCATAAAGGAAAAAAATCCAGAAATAGACCTCCAGACTTAAACATGGAACCCAAAAAGAGCTCAAGAAGAGAGACATGCCTTGTGTCTAATTTTATAAACCTGGAACGGGCAGCTTTATGGCACAGAAGGGAGCCCTCCATGCATAAAGAGCTTGTCAGTGCTGGTCACAGAGTAGGTGATCAGCAATAATATTAATGCCTGTCATTCTCCATCTAGAGAAACAGACCTTCCTACAGACATTAGGTAAATGCTCTGGGGAGTCAGGGAACAAAAAGAGTGCAGGGCAGGTCTTGCTCTGTCCTAATTCATCCAACCTCATCTTATACCATGCTCTTCCAGCCTCCCTGAGCTTCCCCCTCCCCAGGCTCTAGCCACACTGGTTTAGTGCTTCCTGTGGTCCTTCAAATCACAGGGATGACCACAGTGTCTGGCACATAGTAGGCATGAAATACCTATTTTTTGAAGGAAGAAAAGGAGGAAAAACAGGAGGGACAGAAGATTAGAAAGGAGAAACTTCAGAAAATTATTCCCTGGAGTGGGCCTGAAGGGAAGAATAATATGTCCATCTGCAGACACAGGAGGGAAACAGGAGAGGCGAAGAGAAGGGTGTTTCAAACAGAAGGAAAAGCAGGAGGACTGACGATGCATGGCATGTTGAGCCAACACTAAAAGTATAATTGTGATCTAAACATCAGGACGAGAACAGTGACAGCAGATGGAGTAGGATGGGTAGGCAGGGCCAGATGATGATGGGTACAGGCAGCTTTCACAAATATTGGAGCGGCACGATCATATTTGTGTTTTAGAATAGGTCCTTTGCTTGCAAAGAGGATGGCTATCGGGAATGAAGGTAGGTGGCAGCAGAAGACTGAAACCAGAAGAACAGTCAGGTCTATTGTAGGAGTCCAGATAAGAGATGATAAAATGCCTGAATTCGAGAGACAGCACAGTATAGTGGGTTTTAACCCCAATTCTGCCATTGGCTGGATTTGTGATCTTGGGTAAATCTGGGCCAAAAATATTTGCCCTATACATTTCACAGGGTCGCTCTGAGCAACTAATAATAAAACTGAGAAGAATACTTTGCAAACTTGAAGCACTAGAAATTCTATGTCATTATTAAAGAGGTGGAAGAGAGAAAAACAGATAAGGTGGACAACTGAGAAACATAGCCATCCTTCCAGGAGTACACTCTATGGATGAGAGAGTCTTCTCTGACATCTCCCTCTTTCTCACCTTGTCATATATCAGTTGCCAAAATTGGGGAATCTTTTTTAAATTTTCTCTCAGCAATTAAAGAAATAAAGAATACCTGCGGGGGGGGCAGAGTAAGGATTTAGCACCTACCTTGTGAATGGTAATCTCACATATGTTTTTTCTTTCTAAATCGCACAGCACTCTCAGGAGGAAGGTGTTATTATCTTATTTTTACTGATGAGAAAATTGAGTCTCCAAAAGGTAAAATGAGTTGCCCTAAGTCACACAGGTAGGAAGTCTCAGTGGGCAGAGGAAGCATTCAAACAGAAGTCTGATTCCAGAGTCTTTTCTCTTAAACATTATACCATTGAAAAAGGTGGTTATTTTGCCATCAAGTAATTGTTATTAGAGTTAACATTAGTAATTGCCAAGATAGACAAGGAAAATGCAGTTGGTTGTTGCAGCCCACTGGGAATAAATCTGCTAACTCATTTGAAAGTCATCTGTCAATCAATTACTAAATGCTTGGTCGTATCCTGGAGATTGTATGTACAAGGATGAAGAGGGCAACACAGACATATAAGCACAGAACTTTCATGACTACATGACAGGTGCTACCAAAGAGGCCCAAAGAGCCTTAGAATCACAGGGGAAAGAAGAATGAATTCTTTCTAAAGAGGTCTGGGATGGTTTCATAGAAGAAATAACATTGTATCCAGGTATTAAAGATTGAGTTCACTAGGTAGAGGAGAAAGTGTGAATAATGGAGAGAGACATTCCAGATAAGGAGGATAGCATATGCAAACAGATAGAGGTAGGAAAGAACATAAAGTAATTTGGAAACGGAGAGACATTCAATTTGAGTGAAGTGTAAGGTACACTATGAGCTTGAGAAGGAGGGTTGGCAGTAAAAAACACACAGAAACGATGCTGGAAAGGGAGTTGGGGCCAGATCATGAAAGCCCTTAAATATTATGCCAAGCTAAGTAGTATGTATTTTAATACTGGAAGAGACAAAAAACCAAAAAAGGTTTGAAATCTGGAGATAACATAATTGGATTTACTGTTAGTAAAATAACTCTGTTGGCTGTGTAGAGATTAGAATGGAGTCAGGAGTTAGAAAAACTAGTTAAGAGGCTGTTGATATATGATGATGAGGTTTGGAACCAATCTAGATTCTACAGATTTTTGGTAAAACTAATGGAGCTTGGTGAGAAAGATGGAGATAGTGAGAGTTAGTGGTTGATTCTATAGTTCCTTGCTTGAAACTGGGGAGATGGTGATATTTACAAAGATAAAAAAAATGAGAGCAGGAGTTTGGAGTTTCATGGACAGGACTGGGAAAGAGTTTCATTTTTGGACACATTGTATTTGGGGCAATAGAAATGAATAATAGCTTGCATTGGTTGAGTGCTCCAGGCATTGTTTTATATATTTTTTTAATTAATTAATTTATTTGAGAGAGAGAGAGAGAGAGTATGCCGGGGGAGGAGCAGTGGGGGAGGGAGAGAGAGAATCCCAAGCAGGCTCCATGCGTAGTGCAGTGCCTGATGTGGGGCTCCATCTCAGCATCCTGAGGTCATGACCTGAGCCAAAATCAAAAGTCCACACTTAACCAAAGGAGCCACCCAGGTGCTCCCAAGCATTGTTTTTTTTTTTAAGATTTTATTTATTTATTTGACACAGAGAGAGATCACAAGTAGGCAGAGAGGCAGGCAGAGAGAGAGGAGGAAACAGGCTCCCCACTGAGTGGGGAGCCCGATGCGGGCTCCTACAGGACCCTGAGATCATGACCTGAGCTGAAGGCAGAGGCTTAACCCACTGAACCACCCAGGCACCACCAAGCATTGTTTTAAGTGCTTTGTATGTATCAACTAATTGAGATCCAAGCTGACTAGGTAATTGGAAGTATAGGTTTGGAGCTCAAAAGACCTGTATGGGCTGGAAATATAAATTGATAGTCATCAATATATAGGAGTCAGAGTTAAAATTGTTGAGGCAAGAAAAAGGCAAAAGATAAAATGCTGAGGAAAAAAAAAGCCCCATTTTAGGACCAGAGAGTAACGAAGATTACTCCATGACAGTGAAGATCACACTTGACTTGTTCACCACTGTGTCATCAGAGCCTGGCATACTATTTAGCATACAGAGTTTTTTCAATAAATAAATGTTGAATGAATAAAATAAAAATACCAGAGAAGTACAAGGAGCAACAATGAAACACAGTGTCTTGAAAGTCAAAGAAGGAAAGGCAGTTTCAGAAGGACTGGAAAATGCAAAACACTACAGTAGCGAGATAAGACTTGTGGTTACCAGAGGTAGAGGATGTGGGGAGGGAGAATTGAAGGAAGGTGTTCCAAAGGCACGAAATTTCAGTTACAAGGGTACTAGGGATGTACAATCAGTACTAGGGATGTAATGTACAACATGATGAATCTAGCTAACACTGCTGTATGATATATAGGAATGATGTTAAGAGAATGAGTCCTAAGAGTTCTCATCACAAGGAGAAATTTTTTAAACCTTTTTTCTTTCTTTTCTTCTCATTGTATCTATATGAGATGTGTGTTTGCCAAACCTATTGTGGTAATCACTTCACAACATATATATATCAAATCATCATGCCATATGACTTAAAGTTATACAGTGATGTATGTCAGTTATTTTGCAATAAACCTGGGGAGAAAACCTGATAGGTAAGTCAGATAGAATGAAAAGAATAAATCCAGCTTGGTAGTTAGGCTTCCTGTTAGTAACTTGAAAGAGGGCAATTTTGGAAAGTAGCCTCAGTCTTACACTGTAATAGGCTTAGGGATAAGTGGTTGTTGAAGAAGAGCAGACAATGAGCAGGAATTTGGTGGTAACAGGATTGAGGGGGTTAGAGTTATGGAGAAAAATAAAGCTATGTTTTTTTTATTATTGTTTGTTTTTATAACGGAGAAGACTTTACTATTGTTTGTAGAACAGAAAAGAAATCCTAGGAGAGGGATTGATTAAAGACGGTAAGAGAGTGGTTAATTGCTCTTAGCTACTTTTCCCATCACCAGTTTCCTTTGAGCATGCTTATTGGGTCTTTTATATACATTTAATTAGATTTTAAAACAAGTTAGAGCTCTATGATCTACCTCACTGGGACATTTAGTCAGCTTAAAAGGACTTGGTAGTTTAATACAGGATGGCATTTTCCTAATATGTTCTTTGTATATGTGTATGTCCTGTCATCTGTAGAGGATAGGACAAGTTTATACTCCAATAATGGTGGTGAAATTATGGAACTAGCCACATAATCGAGGCAAGTAAAAACTAATACAGATTGATAATTGATGTCAATCTATTCGTTTCATTCTTTTATTTATTTATTTTACTTTTTTAAAAAAAGATTTTACTTATTTGAAAGACAGACAATAAGAGAGAGAGAGCATGAGATGGGGGGAGGGTCAGAGGGAGAAGCAGACTCCCTGCAGAGCAGAGAGCTTGATGCGGGACTCCTTCCTGGGACTCCAGGATCATGACCTGAGCCGAAGGCAGTAGCTTAACCACCAGAGCCAACCAGGTGTCCTATTTCATTCTTTTAAATAAAAACCCCAGTTCACCCATTTCTCCCACCCTCTACTCCCTGCCTCTTGCAATCACCAATCTGTTCTCAGTATCTACGAGCTTGATTTTTCTTTTTTTAGATTCCACATATAAGTGTCATCATCTGGTATTTGTATCTCTCTGTCTGACTTATTTCACTTCACATAATGTCCTTGAGGTCCATCCATGTTGTTGCAAATGGAAAAATTTCATTCTTTTTGGCTGAATAATATTCCATTGTAGATATATGCACACTACAAATTCTATTTTTTTAAAGATTTTATTTATTTATTTGACAGAGAGAGTGAGAGAGCAAAAGATGGAATACAAGCAGAGGGAGTGGGTAAGGGAGAAGCAGGCTTCCCACTGAGTGGAAAGCCCGACACGGAACTCAATCCCAGGACCCTGGGATCATGACCAGAGCCCAAGGCAGATGCTTAAAAGAGCGAGCCACCTAGGCACTCCCAAATTCTTTATCCATTCATCTATCAATGGATAATTAAGTTGTTTGTACCACTTGGCTATTAGTAAATAATGCTGGAATGAACATGAGGGTGTATATATCTTTCCAAATTTGTGTTTTCATTTTCTTTGGGTAAATACCCAGAAATAGAATTCCTGGATCATATGGTAGTTCTATTTTTAATTTTTTGAGGAACTTCCATACTGTTTTCCATACTGGTCACACTAATTTACATTCCTACTAACAGTGTACAAGGGTTTTCTTTTCTCCACACCTTCACCAACACTTGTTATCTCTTGTCTTTTTTTTTAAAAAAAAGATTTTATTTATTTATTTGACAGAGAAAGAGAGAGCACAAGCAGGGACAGGGGCAGGCACAAGGAGAGGGAGAAGCAGGCTCCCCAATAAGCAAGGAGCCTGGTGAGGGACTTGATCTCAGGATCCTGGGATCGCGACCTAAGCCAAAGGCAGAGACGCCTATCTGACTGAGCCACCCAGGCACCCCAACTATTGTCTTTTTGGTACTAGCCATTCTAACAGGTGTGCAGTAATATTTTTTTGTGGTTTTGATTTGCATTTCTCTGATTATTCATGATATTGAGCACCTTTTTTTTGTACTTGTTGGCCATCTGTATGTCTTTGGGAAAATGTCTATTCAGATTCTCTGCCCATTTTTTAAATAGGACTGCTTGCGTTTTTGCTATTGAGTTGTATGAATTCTTTGTATTTTTTTAATATTAGCCTATTATCAGATACATGACTTGCAATGATTTTCTCCCATTCAGTAGGTTGCTTCTTCATTTCATTGATGGTTTCTTTTGCTGTGCAGAAGCTTTTTTGTTTCATGGAGTCCCACTTGTTTATTTTAATATCAGATTCAAACAATCATCTCTAAGACCTATGTTAAGGAGTTTACTGACTATGTTTTCTTCTAGGAGTTTAATGGTTTCAGGTCTTATATTTAAGTGTTTGATCCATTTTGAACTAATTTTTGTGTATGATCTAAGATACTGATCCAGTCTCATTCATTTTCATGTGGCTGTCCAATTTTTTCAACACCATTTATTGAAAAGACTGTCCTTTCCCCACTGTATATTCTTGGCTCCTTTGTCAGAGATTAATAGAGCATATATGCATGAGTTTATTTCTGGACTCTGTGTTCTGTTCCATTGACCTGTGTGCTTTTTTATGACAATACCATACTGTTTTAATTACTATATTTCTGTAATATAGTTTGAAATCAGGGCATGTGATGGCTCCAGTTTTGTTTTTTCTCAAAACCGGTTTGACTGTTTGAGGTTTTTTGTGGTTCCATACAAATTCTAGAATTGTTTGTACTATTTTTGTGAAAAACACCACTGGAATTTTGATAGGGATTGCATTGAATCTGTATATTGCTTGAGTAGTGTGGAAATTTTAACAATATTAATTATTTTCAACCCATGAACATTGAATATGTTTCCATTTGTTTATGTCTTCTTCAATTTCTTTCATTAATGTCTTGTTTTTAATGTACAAGTCTTTCACTTTCTTGGTTAAAGTTATTCGATGGTATTTTACTCTTTTTGATGCACTTGTAAATGGGATTGTTTTCTTGATTTCTCTGATAGTTCATTCATAGTGTAAAGAAACGCAACACACTTTTGTGTATTAATTTTGTATCCTTCAACTTTACTGCATTTATTAGTTCTAATGGTTTTTGATGGAGTCTTTAGGGCTTTCTATATATAATATGTCATCTACGAATAGTGACAATTTAACTTCTTCCTCTCCAACTTGGATGCCTTTCTTTCTTTCTTTGCCTAACTGCTCTGGCTAGGACTAAGAATACAATGTTGAATTGTTTCATTCTTATATTAATGAAGTCATTAGGGAAACAGTATACTTTGCTCCTGTGATTTGGTTTATATTATAAAGGGTAGGATTATAGTACCCAGGGGCATATTTACTGGGAACTCTGTAATATGCCTAAAATCAAAGAGATTATTAGTATTTGTAGACAATGCAAGTGCCCTCATTCCTGAACAAGCCTTAGAAAGTGACACTTTGTTTATTCTAAAAAGCAGTTGCATAACTAGGTTTTTTTTTTTTTAAATGTCACAGATTATTTTGGCAGTCTCATGAAGGCTATGGACTCTTTTTCAGAATAATTTTTAAAATGTATTCAATAAAATACATGGGATTACAGTGGAAACCAATCATATTGAAATATAATAATCAAAACATAATAAAACAAATTTGTGATATGGAATTATATGTGCTTCTTTAGTAGCACATTAAATAATATCTATTTTCTCTCCTCTCGTCTTAAAATATGTTTGCATTTGACTTATTAATAGTGTAGTTACATTATCATCTATGTGTTATCCATTTATGTAGTCATTTGAAGATTCCTTTGATAATGTGCTCATACATATGTATCAGTACCCTTAGTCATCCCAAGATACATATTCTATGTACATATATACACACATATATATGTTATATATTGTGATTATTCACAGTTAGCTGATATAGGACATTTGCTAGGAGGTAAAGCAGAAGACTACTTTAAAATTTCATATTAAGAAAATGAAAAGACCAGCCATCAGCCACAGGTTGGGAGAAAATATTTGCAAGTTGTAATGTAAGGACTTGTATCCAGAATATACAAAGAACTCTTACAACTCAACAATAAGACAACTGAATCTTAAAATAGGCAAAATATTTAAATAAACATAAATATAAATTTTTCATATGACCTAGCAATTCCATTCCTACATAACTACTCAAGAAATACAAACTGAATGTCCACACAAAGATTTGCATATTAGGGTGCCTGGGTGGCTCAGTGGGTTAAAGCCTCTGCCTTCGGCTCAGGTCATGATCTCAGGGTCCTGGGATCGAAGCCCACATCAGGCTCCCTGCTCAGCGGGGAGCCTGTTTCCTCCTCTCTCCTCCTCTCTCTCTGCCTGCCTCTCTGCCTACTTGTGATCTGATCTCTCTCTCTGTGTCGAATAAATAAATAAAATCTTTAAAAAAAAGATTTGCATGGTAATGTTCATAATAGCATTATTCATAATAGCCAAAAAGTAGAAAGAGCCCAATGTCCATTAACTGGTGAATGCATAAACAAAATGGGGTATATCCATAATGGAATACCAATATTAAATGCCAATACCAATAGTGTAAAATACTAATACATGCTACAACATGAATGAACTTCAAAACATTATGCTAAGTGAAAGATGCCAAACACGAAAGATCACATATTATATGATTCTATCCTATTTATATGAAATGCCCAGAAAAGACAAATCTGCAGAGGTAGAAAAGTAGATTTTTGTTCTCTTGAAGTTAGGGGTGGGAATGAGGGTTAACTGTGACCGGATATGAAGGATCTTACATGGGTGATGAAAATCTTCTAAAACTGGATATAGCAATAGGTGCGCAACTTGGCAAATTTACTAAAAATTGTTGAATTGTATAATAAAACGGGTGAATTTATGGTATTTAAATTGTATCTCAGTAAAGTTGCTTTTTTTTAAAAAAAAAAGTAATTCTTAGAGACACAACCCCAAATAAGGTAAATACTCCTCTTGATCCTTAGAGTAGGAAGAAACTTTTTCCATCTCTGAAAATCCCTAATACTCTATTCACATTTTGATGGCTGCACTTAGGACTGAACATCACAGTGAAAAGGACCAACTTGGGCAAGTCACAACTTTAAGGAAAGAAGTTTGTATTTCAATCAGACCTTGATTTACCTATGTTCTTTGCAGAAGGCGACAACCAGACATATGTTTTCTCCCCTTTGCCTATTCTCTACCTAGATAACTCTTGCTAGGCTTTGACTTTAAATATGTTTGGTTGTATTAGAGCTTTTACAAAAGCAGATCTGAGGCAAACTGGGAAGAAAAAATAAGGACCCTGACTACGTTGGTTGCATATTTTAACTGCTAGACATGTTGGCCTACGGTCAGATATGAATCTTTCTAGTCTTTTCTTTAACACAATGCAGGTACATGCAGATAATTATTTATCATTATGTATCTTATCTTTTAAGAAACATAATGACCACCACTGTCTGAGAAAGTAAAATCCCAGAGAGTTATTTAAACATTAAATCTTTGTGTGCTGTGCCTCAGACACTTAATAACCAAAAATGATTATGGGTATTCTGAAATCCTAGGCTCTATCTCATTCAGATAAATTGTGCAAGTATTTCACCTCAATGAAGATCATCACTCTTTTAAAAGAAATTTAATGGAAACTCATTCTTTAATCCCTGGTTTTAACATTTAGCTTTCCATCCTTTAAATAGCACTGCTTTATAAACTCTGACAAAGAGAAATCAAAAGTACCTAAAAGACCCTATCTCAAATGTTCACCAAGATTCTGTTATCGGCAACTTAACGCTCACAGTGAACGCACTTTCTTATAGAGAAGCACAACCTAGTTCCTTGTCAATCTATTTAAAAGTTATTTTTCATTAATATTAGTCAAGGTACAGAGAATTCAAAGAGGTAAAGCCATTCGAAAGGTAAAAAAACATAACAAACCCAGAGGATAAACTGGAATTGAGAGGAAATGAGAACCATCCATTATACAGGAGAATCTATTACAAAGAGGAAAACCAAACAAAAAACTTCCTGTCAGAAAAGTCACCTTTTGAGAACTCATCCAGTGACTCTCTTCTTTTCCTTTGCCGTTTTCCCCCAAATGAAAAAAAAAATTAGCTTAATACTGTCAAAGATATTAGGCAGAAGTAAACAGCAGTGAAGGAAGCAGCTCTGGATGTAAATAAGGTAAAAAAAATATTGTCAGTGTATCTCAAGGTTTAATTTAGTCTTATTGGGGTCACTCACACTGACATAGCAGGTGACACTGAAAAACAATGAGACAGAATCTGAAATCCATACACCAAAGCAGTGCTTGATTTTGGAGACACACTTTAATACTTCTAAGAATTAAAGCATAATCATCCAGTGACTTTTAAGGATATCAAGTGATAAGATGCAGTGTTTTGGAAGTCTCCAGCTACCTAGAATGATTTGTTAATGCTTTTCCCCAAAAGTACACTGAATACAATCAGCTAGAGTCTGAAAATGAAGGTTTAGCTGGAGGGTATGCTGCCCAAGCATAACATTTTTACAAGTGGCAAGATTCCCGGACAAACTGTTAACTAATCAAACCCTGGCATTTTTATAAATGTAGTATTGAGCCTCAAGGTAACATATAACTAAACTTGCGTACTGGGGGAATCAGATGGAGAAGTACACAGAATCGTAGATCAATATTTCTGTGTACAAAGTCTAGAATTTACTTACATGAGAGCTGGTGTTCTGAGTTGGAGGGGGGTGTCACAAGATGTTAAAAGTCAAGTATTCTGGCATCATTCTCTTAAGAGAAATCATTTCACTTCATTCTGATGTTTTCTTAAAGATACATGCCAGGATAAAGTAATCCTCCCTCCCCCCATAAATGTATTAGCTGATTTTATTGCATTGGATTAAGTATGGCTCTATAAATAGTATTTACAAATAGTTCCAGTATTTCAAATATGGCCAATCATTTTAAATTGTCAAACCCACAGGGTAAATATCTATCATCTATATGGTGTGTGACTTTGGCTATTAACAGTCTATTAAATAGAACAGTGAAATAGTACTTAATAGTCAAACAACTTCATATTTGAACTCAGCAGCTAACTTTATTTCTGCCAGCGTAAGTAGCTAGTAAGACTGAAAATCTGCAATATTTCTGATTATTTGGGTCATTCCACCTTTGGTAAATTATCCTATTAATTACACTGGGGGAAGGTCTCTCTACTTTCTGAGATCCATTAAACTTTTCTTGACCAGATATCTACAGAAATTCCTTTGCCTGAAGTCCCTAGCGGATTTGATGGGTAATATCTAAACAGCCTATGAAATGTTAACTTTCAGATTTTTTTTTTCTATTTTAAACTTTCTGATGACACAGAAAACCAGTGAAAGGAAACATCAGACAGAAACTGAACATCATCTAGTGGTATTAGTTCAGTTCAGGTATTTAGAGTCCAGATGTTGTCATCTGGTACTGTCAAAGGATCACAAGCAAATAATTAAGTTTAACTTCCCTAACTTTCGCGGCATTTTCAAGTCCCACTCCTTGGGCTCTCCTCCCACTCTCAAACTTGTGTGCCAATTCATGTTCTTGTAGACCAGGGAAAACTACATTTCTTCTGCTTTTGAGGTAGATGCAGAGAAAAGCATCAGATGTCAGTCATCCTAAAATCCTCTGGGAAGAGGCTAAGAAATGTGCGTCTCTTGTGTCTTCTACTTTTATTTTCCCAAATCATTAAGAAGTTTTGGGACAGAAAGATGCCTGAGTCTCATAGGCATAAGCGTGACGCTGTGCTATTCCTAAGAACCCCATTAACTCCCACTAAAAAGGAGAATGATGTGAACTGTTTCCCAGTGCAACCTTCTGTAACCCCCCAACACAAACACAAGAGGTGGAATGGGAAGGGGGTCAAAGGAGGAGGAGAGAAAAGGGTCAGGGGGTGGGGGGCGGAAGAGACTCACAGCTCCTGCCAGTTCCTCGGTCAGGCACAACGTAACCAGGAGCAGCCACAACCTGAAACAGGAGGAAGGGTGAGTAACACGGGCTCTCAAGGCTCCAGGATCCTACGTTTGTCCATAGTCCCCGACCCCTTTTGGCTGCCTGCCCCCCACTTTCTCTGCAATGACATAAGCACAAGTATAGTCCCGGTCCCGGTCCCGCAAAGTAGCTCAAAGTAGGAAAGAGGGAGGGGAGCTCAGGGCAGCAAGAGCTCACCCAGGGTGCATGCTTGCGGCTCCTCCGGAGCTGGGTCCTGGTAGACAACTAAGCGGCTCCACAGCCCGGGCTCATCAGGGCTCCGCTGATACTTGGCGGCTGCTTCCTTATTCAGGAGGACGGGCTAGGGGGGCGAAGTGGCTCACTTCAGAAGAAACTAAACTCAGCTTCTAGATAAGAAGTGCCCCAAAGGGAAACAGTCAGTGGTGCCCGCTACAACTTGCCGCACTCAAAAGATAGTTCCATACACCAGGAGAGGAAGGAATGGAGGGGAAAGGGGCGGGGCTGTCTGCTGTCAATCATCCCCCCTACCTTGGGCAGCCTGGCGTCTTTCTCACTTTCAGGCACCTCTGCTTGTAGCATTCCCACGCATCTCCATAGCTTTACGCGCCGTCCCATAGAGACCTATACACTAAGATCTAAGCAACTATGCAGTATACACGTCCATAAACCACTGTTAACTCTTACACATAAATAGATTTAAGGCACTGGACTCATACAGATGGGCCCCAAAGCGCCCTTGCACACTCGCCTAAGTGCATACAACACTCGTTCTAACCGATTGTCTACTAAGCTCTGGGGGGGGGGGCGTTGGTGGTTTCTGGAGTTGTAAATCTACCCAAAGCTGAGTAGAACCTAAGGATCTGTGGGCCCCCATGAATAGGTCCAAAGCCTTGCAAGACTCTCAAGTGGCAAATTCTAGGGTCTGAGATAACAGAAATGTTTTGAAGAAATCTTGAGCAAATCCCTGAAAGACCCTCCAAGGAGTCCACACAAAATATTTTCTGGGCCTGTTGGTACTTTAACAAATCTGTAGATCAGGATTACCAAAATAACGCTCAAGTCTACTTTATTTTGGAAACATCAATTCAACTGCCATTAACTCTATATAACTGTTTCCAGTTAGATGTTTGTGTTAGTTTTAAAGAAAACTGCACAAAATTTATTTGATTTCCTGTATTGAATCCTTTGGAAACACAACTGCAATGAATGTCAATACCTTTTGTATTATTCAACATAAAAGGTAAAAATTATAGCATTTAGCAATGTAGCTAAATAAAAAGATATGACTGTATTAAAATAACATCCAACCACATAGTAATTACTAATATCTACTGAATGCTCCTCCATCTTAGATGTTTAAAACACGCATAAAGGCTTCCCGTACACCTAAGTAGGTTCATTTTCTTAATTCTTCGGTGGTAAGAATATATTTAATTATATGAATATATTTATACAGTTATAATATTTTTCACATATTTTATTGTATGTAGAAACTGTCCTGTGAGCAGGTGGAAGGCAAGAAAGTCCAGCAGCCAGGGAGCAGCGACCAAAATTTGTTTCTAACCATTAACAATAAAAATCTCAGTTTCCTCAAAGATCCATCCGCTAAAAAAAATAGTCCCAGCTCAGGTCTATTTGTAATTGGCTTTGGTACTCTCACCAATGAGAGTGGAACTGGGCAGAGGAGAGTAATACCAACGGAAGGTGCAAGTGAACGAATAGAAAAACTTCCCGGTTGGACTCATGGTGCTCAGCCAACTGATCTGGAAGTTTCCCTTCCCCAAATAACTGAGCGTCACTCCCTCGCAGGTTGCTGGTGCAGTCTGAAGCGGTGGCGGAGTGATCCTCAAATTCCCCAGTGCTGGTGGGGAGGGGGCGGTGCGGGAGGAGACAGGGAGGAAAGTTGAGCTGTGGGGCTTGCGTGAGGAAAAAGTTTGCAAGTCCAGACAGAAGGGAAAAGTGCTCCCCAGAGACGGGCTTTCGGGAGGGGAGGGGGGAGGGAAGAAGAGCTTCTCCTTTTTTTTTTTTTACCCCATCCCCTCCACTTTTAAAAAGCTTCCTCTTCACCTAAGCTGACGGGCACAATTGGGACACCCTCGCTGTCCCTTTCCGCCTCTAGCTCTCTCCCCATAAACTCAAGATTATGTCAGTTGGTCAGAGCTAGCCAGGGATTTCGTGCGGGTGCTGAAGGAGCTGCGGGAGCCGGAGAAGAATGAAACTGCGTGGAGTCAGCCTGGCTGCCGCCTTGTTCTTACTGGCCCTGAGTCTTTGGGGGCAGCCTGCAGAGGCTGCGGTAAGTCCTTCCTTCCCCCCCCAACAATCCCCCCAACAGCC